>JBBMEF010069326.1:0-10787 GCA_037832685.1 Sicyos baderoa | reverse complement strand
AATTTCTATATTTAATTAAAAAAATGATTTTAAAAAAAGTAGACATAAACTTAAATCCTAAAAAAAAGTAGACAAATTATTAATTAGTTCTCAAAATCCAGACATTCCCCAAGTTTTCCCTTATTTATATATATATATATATACACGTACATGCTTTTATACATACATACACGGGCCCTAGGAGGCCTTAAAAATGAGGTTATAAATGTGAATAGAACCCAACATTATGTACTCCACACAAAATTAGAATATATCAAAATGATAATTTTATTGAAAATGGTTGAATTCAGTCCAAAAGTAATGTCTATTTTTATTTTTATTTTTTTGAAATAGAGGAAGAAGACTACAAATTTTATTATACCAGTGTTTTCAATAAATTGAGAATCAAATACCAATTTTTAAGATTCAATTTGTAACTATATATATGAAGTTGAAATGAATTACAACCAATCAAAATAATGAACACGTCACTTAACTCATTCGGTATAAAAGATGAATTTGAAGAAAGAGTAACAAACCTAGTTTATGTGGCTGCTGCTTTTAAGATAATGTTGGGCGGCAAATAGTTGCAGCCAAAAAGAACATCGTTCCTTTATCTTTTCTTTTGTTTTTAGGTAATATGTAAGAATATGGGACTTCTATGCATGCAAGGTACAATATTGGATGGACTTTAACCAACTTTTATCATCAGTACTAGTAGATAATGTCGTGGAAAATAATTTGTATTAAATTCTCAGAAATTGTTTATTTTTCTCCTTCCCTTCATAATAACAATTTATGTTTTCCACTAAGTTTTTAACTTTTTTGAAGAGTGCATCTACTAGATAATCTTTTATATAGTAGAATTATCAATTAATTTAGTTTTTAACTTTTTATATATATATAATTAAAGTAGAATTATCAATTAATTTAGTTCATCTGCCCTATCCTATCCCACTTTTGGTAGAAAGAGAAGCATTTGCAATCAACAACTTTAGTAATTACTTTATTCTTCAAAGTCTAAAGAAGTTCTAATTGACTACTATTTTATCCCATCAAACCAAGTTAGTTCATCAATGATTTGGTTTTATTTCTAATCTCAAAATAACTTAATTGACATGTACTTATTAGAAGTCCAAACCACTCATCCAAGTTAGTTCATCAATGATTTGGTTTTAAAAAGAATTTAACTTAAAATTATATATATATATATAATCAAAAAAATTACCTGAATAAAAAATAATTTATTTCGAAGAAGCAAAGATTCAGTAATCATGTATGATCCAGAGTTTATAAATCTAAATCTTCTAGACCTAAACATAATTGGGTTTCTTTTGTATAAGTTGAGAGAGGGGAATCATTAAGGAAAAGAGTATGTATTACTACTTTCAAATAAATTAGGGTCAAATACCGAGTCTCGAGATCGAACTCGTGATTATGAAGTTGAACTGAATTACCACCAATGAAGTCATCATATCACCGTCCTTTTCGGTCTAAACATATAATTAGTTAATTAAATTATATTAATTTGATAATTGATATAAATGTATTGTGGTTGAAATTAGCTAGGCATATGAATCTGATGGTCTCTACCCCACCTGTTGTCTCTATTTCATCTCTTTTTTTAATCGACATCATTTAAGAGAAAAGATTCGAGTTCACGACCAGTTATTCATAAAATATATACTTTGTCATTTTAGTTAGTCTCTTGTTGATATGATTTTATCAATTATAAACCCAGTTTTCTCAATTTTATTTGGAGCCCAAAAATAAAATAAAATGGAGATTCGAATTTATTACTTCATTTTTTTATTGAATTGTATTAGGGGGGGAGATTTAAATCTCTAACCTCATGATTACTAGGTCGTACAAGATGCCAGTATAGCTATGTTACTTTTGGCGAATTGTTAAACCAAGCTGGTTGAGTAAAGTTGTCTCACATCACTAGATAAGAAAAAGATCTTGTGTGTACATAAGGAGGGGACAACATCTCTATTAATATGAAATATTTTGGAAGATGGCCAAAAATAAAGTAGACAATATCATATCAATGTGGAGGTTTGTGATTATTCGTTGTCCCTAACAAAACTCTTCCACCCTACTTGACATTTTTCTGGTATTGAATACACACAAGAGATGAAAATGATCAAAACCATAATTATATTATTAATCTCTAAACCAAAGACGAAGAGAGTGGGAGGACTTTGGGATTATATATGTTAATTAATTAATTAATTATTAATAGTAGAGATTTTGCTCTCTAACTTTCACAAAAGGCATAAATTTCTTGCAAACTTAAAAAAAAAAAAAAAAGTAAAAAAATATGGAAAAATAAAAGATCAAACTTCAACAATGCAGCTCTGAACAATCTGAAACTTCATGGCAGATCCGACAGCAATGGCGCGGTCAGGGTTCCCAAATTTGATAAAGGCCGGGCAGTTAACATTCAAATGATACCTGCCCGAAATCCACGTCCCCACCTTCCACTTCACCTGCCCGTCGATCTTAACGTTGAACAGAACGGCCCCAACGTTCTTGTCCTGCTGCAAGGAGAGGGCCACGTCCGGCGCGACCGGGACGGCATCGCCCGAGAGAAAAGGGGACCACACGACGACGTCGCGGTGGCCTTGGTAAGTGGAGGGCAACAGCGTGGGGAGGGTGACTTGCTGGCCGCGGTAGGCGCCATACACGTCCATCTCTAGGTAGTAAATGCCGATGCGGTCGTTCGGGTTGTGGGAGGAGATCGTGACTTGCAAGCTCATCGAGAGGAGGTTCGGGGCCGAGGAGGCGTTGAGGCCGAAAACGGTGACGTCTTGGAGGATGAAGTTGGGCCTGGTCGGGCGGAGGACTGCCCATATGATGAAGATGACCACGCCCACGACTATGGCCAAGGTGAGGAGCACGACCGCGAGGCGGCGGAGGAATTGGTGGTAGTCGTCGTCGTCGTGGCCGCAGTCCTTGTCCTTGGCACTCATTTTGGGGGAGGAAATTGAAGGAGGGAAAGATGGTTGAGTGAGGAAGAAAGAAGGGAAGTGAGTATTTATAAGAAAAAGGCCATCAAGTGAATAACTCCTAGCTTTGATCTTGATTTTAAAATTTTAAACTTATAAGAGTAAAATTCATCTGCAAATGAGTTTTACTTCAACTTATAATGTGTAGAGAATATTGAGTTCCACCTCAAAACTAATTGGCAACGAGAGGAGTAACCGTATTTCTTTTATATTGATGTTCGACTCTCTCACTTGCCCCAGAATATGGAGTTCCACCTCAAAACTAATTGGCAATGAGTGGAGTATTTCATATCTCTTATAAATGAGTTGTTGAATCCTCACCTTTTCAACGTGGGACAATTGCCACAACGTGAGAGTCAAAAATAATAATTTGCAAATACTTAGCTTTATCTCCTTACATCTAAATAGGTAAATAATGATTGAGTTTTTTCTTTTTTAAGAAATAATGGATCGAAGTATACGTGACACCGACAAAGAGAAATTAGAAAGAAAAAGAAAAGAGTAAAATGAATATTCAGTTGTGGATATGAGAGTATATGCGTGTTGATGGGTGCAAAAATGCTTACCTTTATCTCCCTCCAAAGATATACCAATGTGGCCCAATAGTAGCTTCATGCCTCCCATTATTTAATTCACTTTTAAGTAATATATATTGTCTCTAAATACAATTTAAATAAAAGGGATTAGGATTATATTTGGTTTAGATTGACACCAAACTAAGAGAATCAGACAACTAACCGAAAACAAGTTCAATGCTTATTGTGACAATATTTATTAAGAGTTTTCTATATTAATTTAGTTGTAATTTAACTGTTGTTTTCATTTTCAATTTATACTAAAAAAATATGAAATATTTTAAATAAAATTAAAAACGAAGTCAATGAAACTTTATAGGAAGAGGATATAAAATCACACCATCCTAAGAAGATGTTGTATTGATAATAGTTTCCATCAACGATCAAAGCGTAGATGTTAATGAAATTCTTTTTAAGTAGATGGTTTTGTTATAATTTCTTTCTCTTTTTTTTTTTTACTTACAAATTTAGTACTAACATTTAAGTTTGTGTTTATTTAATTATTTCAAAAGTATATGTCATAGTTTTTTAACTTAAAAGTAAGTTGACTAAGTTGTGAGGTTTTTTTTCTAATATTATTTTAATTAGGATTTTGAGTGGTAGATTTTTCTTTTCTTTTTTCCTTTTTTAAATTTTAACAGAATTCACGGACAAAATTGATATTATTATTATTAGCGAGAGTTAATTAAATCTAATCATAATTGACATGTATCATCTAATTAAAGATTTGTAAGTTTGAGTCTTCCAACTTTAAATATTACTAAAAAAATGAACTTTGTATTTAATGTCCACATACAAGTGTTTTGCAAACTTAGTAAACATAATTTTATGTCTTATAATATACTTATAGAATTCAATAGTATCTCAATTTTGGAGTTAATAGCTAATAGATTTCAAAAGTATCTTAATTTTGTAGTTAACAGATAACAGACAAATACAACATTTTAAAAATTATCTTTCAATACAAAGAAAAAATTATCTAACTTATGAGAAAATTGAATTCATTTTTAATAAGGTAGTATGCTTTGAATTGTGTATCAGTTCAGTAAGTTAATTACCTAATAAAAACAAAATTAAAAGTTGATGTATCGATCAAAATGTTAATTATAACTAGGCTAATCCCGGTTTGGCTATTTTAGTTCAATAATTAGGGACCAAACAATAAATCTTTTTTTTTTTTTTTTTTTTTTTTTTCTACTACATTAATATTGGCCAGATTAGCTTTATTTTGTTTGGAGATTAATTGAATAAACATTTTTGTAATGAGGAAGAGAATCATGAATAAGAGAGATAGCAAGACAATAAGTGGAATAAAGTGAACCAAAAAGTAGAACCCATCACCGCCAAACAGATTCCAAAGGTGGAATTTTCCAAATTGGAAATAAAAGGCAAAAAAGTAGACTAAGAAATAAATGGAAAAAATAATAAATAAATAAAAGAAGCAAGAAAAGAATCTTAATGATCATATTATGCACTTTACTATTAATACCATGTTAACCCACAAAATAGAAAAAAAATAGAAATTTAGATACAAATTAGAAAAAATCTATTTTTAAAATAATGTTAATTTTTTATTTATTTTTTTGAGTACAATAGTGTTAAAAAATTTAAATCTAAAAATTCATATGATGTGATATGGTAGGAATTTACTCGAACTTCCGTATTAGGGTTTTTTCATCCCCGAAGAGAGATTCTACTTTGTAGAGATTTTTTTCATCAATATTATTTGTTTGTTTTTGTTTTTTATTTTTTTAAATTCAATTTCGAAAACAATTTCTTGCGAGTGAATTTTTTGCCTTATCAAGACATGTGTGTATGCATGATTTGTTTATATTTGAGTATTATAGTATACATACAATATGATATGGTATGAATTTATTTGTTGGTTTATATATGTCATATTTGTATCTAACTTAATTTAAATTTGGTGTGTCTGTAGTATGCATTTGATGTACTTGTCACAATTGTGCATATTGAATGAATGAGAATTAGATTCAGGATAAAGAATTAAGTCAATCCACTAGGAATAAACCTAACAAAAGGCTCAAACGTAGCCAACCAGTTCTAATATTAATATATCAATAACCTCACTTAAAACTCAAAAATTCAAATCTCCACAGATCCTATCTTTTCTTTTCTTATTTTTTAACGACTCGCCCCCAATTGGAATACAACAAGAATTAGATGGGAGACATAAAAATAAATGAATAGCATTATATACCTCAAAGACATCAAATACTCAACAATCACTAAATTTTAGACTCCATATAATAACCGTTTGATTTTTATTTTTTGTTTTTGAAATTTAAGCCTACAACTAATTTACCATATTTTTATTTCTTATTTGAATATCTACCTTTCACCTATATTTAAAAAAACCAAATCGAAATTTGAAGCAAAAAAAAACTTCCAAAAACTTTTTAAGGAAAAATATACATTAGAAAATGTAAATATATTATAGAATTTGAGTAAGAGAAATTGTTTTGAATAGTCCAATTTTACAAAATAATTACAGATCTAGGCAAATTTGAAAATATTAGCATCCAATAGTCAAATATACAATATAAATAATACCCATCATACTATATTATGTATTAATTATTCAGTATAAAAAATATTACTTTATACCGTATATATGATTATGATTGCTAATTTTTTTCAAATCTATCTACTGTTGTAAATATTTTATCAATTTGGTTAATTCCTGCAAAAACCCCCCAATAGCTAATATGCAATACTAAAAAGAGTTGTCCATTTACTGCTGAGAGAAGCAGTCTGCCATAATGATACTCATTCCAATGCCAGCTGATGTGTCCAACCATATAGTACAAAGGCTTTCAAAGCATAGTTAATTTCAACCATAGCTTCCTATTTTGTATTTAGAAGTTAAAACCACCCACCTCATCACCATCACCAAAGCATCCAATTTGAATAATCCTAACTATCTAACACTTGGTGGTGTTTGCTTACCATGAAGATTTCCTAATTAATTCTAAAGAAACTCCATCTAAAAGAGTTAATGAACTCTTCATTTCTAGTCACTCAAAATAATTTTTCATTTCTAACTATTCATTTTTAATCATTCATTTCTAACTATTCATTTTTAATCATTCATTTCTAACTATTCATTTTTAATCATTCATTTCTAACTATTCAAAATAATTCAATTTTAACTACTCATTCCTAATTATTCATTTTTAACTATTCAAAATAACTCATTATTTCAAATCTTCATTCAAACGATTGTCTCTAACTCCGCTAAAGAACCACATCCAAACAAGTTTTTTGCAGCAACTCCTCTATAAAAAATTACATCCAAACGAGTTATAACAAAAGTTTCAATTTTCTAACTCCTCAAACTAACTCCTCAGTAATGAATCCGAGAAAGACCAAAAGTTCATTAAAGTCATGTCTCTATATTGCTTGACATAAGTGGGAAACACCACCATCCCTAAATTCTAACTCTTACTCGTGGGGGTCATTAGAGCAATCCATCACATCTCTAACCAACCAAAACAAAACAAAGAAGTGGGACTATACATGAGAGTTATAACAAAAGGCCAAAAGACTTTCACATGAGAATTTTGAGAAATGCTAGTAGTTTACTGCACAATGGATGATTAGAAAGCATACAGATTCTAGGGAGAGCTCAATGGGAACCTAAGTTAATTTGGGTATCATGAAGATGGACCTTCAGTTACAGTGATTTGCTCTCATTGCTACCAGCTAATGACACCAAATATCAGCCATTGTATCACAGAGAAAGCACACTTCAAAGAAGAGAATCAAAGAGAGATGGCTTAGTCAGACTTGTGGATAGAATAGAACTGTTCACCAGGGGAAATTTTGTTAGACCTAATCAACTTTGACAATTTGAGTCAACATTAACATACCTCGGTTCTATGCTGTCCATGGCATAGAAAGAGTTATGTACACGAAGCCAAGAGAATGTAGAAGACAAGACTATGATTGCAGAAACAGATATATGATTGTAGAAGACAAGACTAAGAAGAGATTCAATCATCACCAAAAGCACCACCAACTAAACCTTTCGTGAGGGAAATTCAACCATATCTTGCTTGATTAGAAGGCAACACATTCCAAACGAGGTTGGTTTCGTCAAGAAATTAATAGGAAGAAATGGGAGTTTCCAAAGACCAACAAAACCAACGACCTCCTCCAAGTGTTGGCTTTTAAAACTGAAACCAGACCTATAACCATACCTGACAAATCACCATGCCTCCCATCTTTTTTTTCTTTTCTTTTTAATATCCGTGATTGTTCGGACCAGCTTTCACGCACCACGACTAATGTCATGGGACATACTGTCTGCCCCTACAACATTTGAATGCCAAAAACCCGTAGAAAATTAATTCCTAGGTAGATGGCCACCATGGATTGAACTCATCACCTTATGCACCCCAAGATCCTCTTTGACCAATTGAGCCATTCTATAATGGTTAACCTTGCCTCCCATCTACCACCTCTCTACACACATGCCCCAGCTTTCGCTCCCTCATATCTCCTCCTCCTTCCATCTGAACAGCTCTCACCCATTGCTCCAACACCAACCCAATTGTTCAGCCGACAAGTCAATTCAACTGAAATTATTGGCTTGGACTCTCATCAAAACCAAAGGCTCATTTCAACATTGCATCTAGCCTTTTAGACTGGAGAAACCAACTCTCAGGCCTTCCATTGGAGAACAGTATTCGAACGAGAGAAGAATGAACTTAAGCATAGGAGAATTATTTTACGGTGGGGGAGCATTGACCTGCTACTCTGTAAAGATCTACATTACTAAGAATTTTGGTTTTAGGCATCAACAAGTGGTACTCTACTCACTGAGTCAATGGAAAACATTAGGCAGATTCTATTGCTAGAGAATGGTGCTAACTACTCAAAAAGATGGACAGAATAATATCAGAAACTACTTCCAAGTTTCCCAGTTACAAATAACTTGCATAAAAGGGGAGAAAAAAAGCAACCAAATGAACTCTTCCGGAAAACAACCCGCCATGCTAAAAATGTAAAAAAGTAAGGATTGCAGCATAGCTTCCAAAGTAGAAAGTGTCAATCATAGCAGACAATTACTCCAATCATCTGATATCCTCATATTATCCCTAAGCACTAGTAAGATTTAACCCACCACCAAAAAAGCAAGTCTTTTGTAAACAGTCAAAACAAGTAAAAGTGGATGGCCAAGGCCATATGCCTATTCACTTCACAAACAATAATAAACTTGGATGTGCACTAAAAGCCATGATATAACAAGATTAACAACCATGGCAAAAACTGAATTGCAATAAGCAAATTCAAACATGATCAGGTGAAGACTACAAATTGTGTTTGCAGTCCCTTCAGCTAAGGATCCATGATTGGTACATTTTCAATACAATAAGAAACCAATTACCTTCTTCCAAAAGGAGGACATAAGAAATCAACATCAGGATCAGATAGCAAAAATTGTATTATAAACTTTACAGCCTCCATTTAGAAACTACTAATACTACTACTCACTCATAGCCTAAAAATCCATGTACATTTATGCCTACATGAATTCCTCTTTCCTTATAAAATAAAATCTCTCTTAAACATAGGGTTAAGTCAAATTAAAGCAATTACCGATTATAGCAGCAGAAAATGACTCAAATCCCGACTCTGCAGCTTCTCGATTCACCCATCAACTTACCCGAAGAACTGGCATTCGAGGACGACAGCCCAACCGACAGGTCCTGGCACAGAACCCTGAGCACACGCCCCCTGGTCCTCCACCATCCGGCTCGGAACCGGACCCGAGCGGATACCTCGAGATTGAATTTGACGGTCCCTTGGCGGCGGTCGTCGTTAATTCGGTTTACGGACTCGGCTTCGACGTAAGCATTGAGAGAGGAGAGAGTAGCATTAACGAGCGATTGAGATTTCTTATCCTGATTGAAGGGAGGGAGTCGGGTCTGGGAAAGGAACTCGTTCCTGTAGAAAACGGTGGAGTCGATGTAGTCGTAAGAGACGGACATCTTCTTGTTGGGATTAAGGACGGAAAAGCCGACGAACCAGTAGGCGGAGACGGCCTGCGAGGCGGCGGAGAAGTTGGTGACCTGAAAGGAGACGACGAGAAACTGGGGGAGCTGGGGGCGGAGGACGAGCCAGATGATGAAGAGGATGACGGCGGTGGTGATGAAGACGACGATGATTCCGGCAATAATGGCTCGGAGAAAGGAGAGGCGAGCATTGTGGTTGGTGGAATCGTAGTGGTTGGCGTAGCCGGTGGGATAAGAATAAGGAGGGGCGTTATAGGGATAGGCTTGCCCGGGAGGCTGAGAATTGGAGGGCGGCGGGTGGCCGTTGGGGTAAGCCGGGTAGCCGGTGACGGGTCTGGAAGGGTCGGCCATGGCGGATCGGATCTTTTGCAGAGAGAATTGAGTGTAGAGACAGAGGTTGAAGATGAAGATGGAAATATAGGGTTTGAAGGTGCGGGAAATCTTACCAATTAAGCCTCCAATTTTCCCTATTTATATTTCGGTCACAAAGCTAACACGGTGAAGATAATATAGTATTATTATTAATATCAAGGATAACTTTTTGGTAATTAGGTTTCAACTCTGATTTTAATTTGGTTTTTATGTTTCAACATTGGATAATTTATAGTTGACCTATCATTAGTAATCACTTTTAATATTTAAATTAACAATATTTTTAATTGTACAAAGTAAAGGTTAACTAAAATGATGATGATTGTTTTTTGGGTGTTTTCTTTCTCCCAATTTCTTTAGTTAAATCATATCCTTCAGTTATCAAGATGAATGTAAACCTACAAAAAAAAAAAAAAAAAAAAAAAAAAAAACTCCAAAATTGGAGTGATGGTAAGTATTGAGTTTTTTGAGTTGGAGTCTTGCTACTCTATCATAGTGCAAAAGAGACATTCATAAATATTGAAATTTATTAAATGGTTTTCATTTGTATATAAATCATAGTCTTTTGGAATTGATAATAAACGTAAAATGATCGAAGTTATATTTTTGTGTTTGAATGTTTAGTCAAATTTCAGGTGTCTAATAAAATCCTTTTTATTCAAAAAATAATAAATAAAACTTTAGTTAAAAAATCATTTCTTCTTAAATATACAAATAAAGGGGAATTTGCAAGTATATTACAATAAGATAAAAAAATTGAGTAAATAGCAACTTTTTAAAAATATTTGCAAATCTATCAAAATCAGATT
>JBBMEF010069315.1:0-10789 GCA_037832685.1 Sicyos baderoa | reverse complement strand
GTGACATTAGTCGAGGTGCGCTTGTGTACGCAAGCTGGCCCGGACAGTCACGGACATCAAAAAAAAAAAAAAAAAAAAAAAGGTATATAATGTAGCTAAAACTAAAAGTGGCATTTGTATTTGCTACCTTATGTACTCTCACTTTATATGATATAGGAAAACTAATGTATCATCTCTCTAACCACTCTCTCCAATAGAGAGAACAAAATAGAGAGGGAGAGATAGAGTGGAAGAGTGTGTGATAATGCGTTTATGAATGAACGGGCAAACCGCCTGACCCAACAACATTTGGATGCCAAGGAAACCCGTAGGAAATTAATTCCTAGGTACCTGGCCACCATGGGATTTGAACCCATCACCTTATGCACCCCAAGACCCCCTTTGACCAATTGAGCCACCCCATCACCTTATTCCGACATTTCTGAAAGATTTCTAATAGAACATTTACTCATGCCTTCTCTGTTTATTTCTTTATCTAGCTGCTTCATAATGTGCAGTTTGAAGCAAAGATTTGCCTCCTGACATCATTTAGAGATACTTGTTTCATTGAAATTGTCCCTCAATCTCAGACTCCAAAGCGTGGTAAGCTAAGAAGCATGGATAAAGATATAAGACATAATACAACAAAAACGTAGTGATATGTTGTTTTTTTATAAATCTAGAAGAAGAAAAATTGAAAATAAATAAATAAATCTAAGACTTGAACATGGAAAGACACATTTTTTAAAATATATATCATTTTTATTTAGGCAAAGATTTTAAAATGAATAAGTTTATGCATTCATTTATATATTTCGGTTTAAAATTGATTATTTTTGTCTCTTTATTATGCTCAACAAGTATTTGATGCATGCCTTTTAAGTATTAGACTTGTTTAAACTTTATAAAACTAGTGTCAGTTGTGCTGTTGAACACAAAGACACGGCCACACTTTCTAAAAAATTGAAGTGTTTTAATTCTTAAGTGGTAAGATAATAATTTATTTATTTTTTCATTGGATAAGAAACAATTTCATTGAATCTTTCCTCTGTACCCCAGTTTCTCAACGTGTAGAGCTGAGACATTTGAATCTTGACACCGTGGAATTACTTTCTAAATGCTTTTCTGTAGTTTTGGTCCTTGGAACACTAGGGTTCTAACAGCTCCTTTATCTTTGCAATAATGCAGAGTTTTGGTTAAGCTTCTGGTCTGAGATTCACTACAATTCAATTTATGAAATTAAAGGTTCGGATCGCAAACATTTTTTTTCCAGTTCTCAGAGTAGCAAGGTTTATTCAGAGTGAATGTGCTTATAAGGGAATTGCAATTTGTATGGTAATTAGACTTGGGCTTTGAAGGTATGCCCCCTTCAAGGTCCCAGGTTCGGAACTCACCTTTGACATACTCCTTCGATGTCTCCGGTGCCTGGCCTAGGGACGGGCGTGGTTACCTTATTTCAAAAAAAAAATTGTATGGTAATTAGTTTATCTCTCTTACAGATGCTCCAGTTCAACAAAAGCCTAGAAGAAAATATTGGTTGTTCTAGGAGAGCAGATTGTTGTGAGTATAGCATCCTTGATATTTGAGTACGAAATTCTTCTTGTTCATTTAAAAAAAGTATATGATTGGTCCCAATTTTCCTATTTTTGTTTCTGTGTAAATTTTTTGTCATACATACATTCTGTTGTATTACTGCCCTTATGGGCCAGTGAACTTTAAAATAGAGTTATAGTTGCATAATGAACTCAAAGACTAGATTCTGTTGTGATTATTCTGTTCCATAACTGAATCCAGTTTAGCCTATCTTACAGAGCTTTAAATATTGAATTTGTATAAATGAAATCTCGAACTTGACTCTGACTTTTGGAACTTTATCACTGCATAATTTTGTGGCATATATATTTATTTGGGTGATGGGTAGTGGAAAATATATTTTTCGTGTTCTCATTACAAATTAATACGGGAAAAATTAAGCAGAAACGCAGAAAACAAGCTGGAAATGAGGTTAGCTCGGAGACTGCAAACAACTCATGCTCATTTCCAGTTGTTGGCAACAATGTCAGCCAAATCAACAACTCGTTGAGAGTAACCCCACTCGTTATCATACCAAGCAATAACCTTCACCAAGTCATCACCCATAACCATAGTTAACGAAGAGTCGACAGTTGAGGAGACATCAGAGCACCTGAAATCAACCGAAACAAGGGGCTCGTCACAAACAGAGAGGATACCATTGAGCTCTTTCTCAGCACTCTCTCTGAAGGCAGCATTCACCTCTTCAGCAAAGGTCTTCTTAGAAACCTGGACAACAAGATCGACAACCGAAACATTTGGTGTCGGCACACGAAGTGCAATCCCGTTAAGTTTTCCTTTTAGAGAAGGAAGGACTAGAGCAACAGCTTTGGCTGCTCCTGTGGAGGTAGGAACAATGTTGAGTGCAGCAGCTCTTGCCCTCCTTAGGTCACGGTGGCTCGCATCAAGTAGCCTCTGATCACCGGTGTACGAGTGAGTGGTTGTCATTGTTCCCTTGATGATACCTGTCATATATTTTATACCAACTCCATCACAAACCTGAGTTCTAGGAGATTTTGTGCTAGAGCCTATAAATGTAAGTGCTATTGAAGAACTTATTCTAGGGTTCAGTATGCATTACCAAACTTCTGGTCGAGGACCTTGACGAAAGGAGCTAGGCAGTTGGTAGTGCAAGAAGCATTGCTGATGATATCCTCGTCTGGGCTGTAAGCATCGGCATTAACTCCAACAACGTAGGTCGGAATGTCACCCTTCCCAGGTGCTGTAATTAGGACCTTCTTAGCTCCAGCCTCAATGTGCTTCCCTGCACCCTCTCTATCAACAAACACCCCAGTTCCTTCAATCACCAAGTCTATTTCCAAGTCCCTGCATTGTTGTTTATCCATTCATTTATTTCTGGTCTCATAAAACAGTGAAGGAAAATCAGAAGCAAAGATTTTGGACACCCACTTCCAGGGAAGGTTGCTAGGATTGCGGCTGGAGACCACCTTGATGATTTTTCCATCGACCGAAATGGCATCATCTCCGACAGGTTTGACATCGGCTTCAAAGATGCCGAGGGTGGAGTCGTACTTGAGGAGGTGAGAAGCTTGCTTGACGCCTCCGGTGTCGTTAATGGCAACAACATCGAGTGGGGAATCCTTGCGGCCATGCCAGCATCTCAAGAAATTCCTGCCAATCCTTCCAAACCCATTGATGGCTACCTTAAGCTTTGCTTCTGCAATCCCTTTCTTGTATCCTCCGCTGCTTCCCACCTTCAAGAATCGAATGGATTAAGGTAAGAATCATTATGAGCTTGAATACTCACTTCTTTGTAACTACCACGTAATATTTTCTCGGGTAAGTTGGCTCGTCGCACAGCAGTTTTTAGGTATGAAACATAAGACCATAGAACGTACTTAAAAGAATCCTAGAGGAAAAATAAAATAAAGTGAAATATAATCAGTGGTTCAGATTGTATCTCGGTTATGTAAGGTTCTGAAAATCGTAATACATGTACATTAAATTGAACTTGGTTGTTGATCAAATCTCTCCCATAAACAGACTTGATCATCATCAATCAAATTTTGTTTATTAAAATGAACATGATTGACAAAAGCCATGAAGCAGCAACACTTAGAGGTAACCAGTTGTGATAAATCAAAATGTATCAGCCTGAATGATTAAGCTGCAGTTCATTTATGTGTTAGGTTGATCTATTTCAATTTACTTTAATCTATTAACTTAAGCTTTGAGTTAATTGGTGATTTAACATGATACAATATGGTATTAGAGCATGATACCTTGTGTTCAAACCTCTGTCAAGTCGTTTCATTCCCTATTAATATTGTATTCACTTGTTGGATATTTTCAATTTTTTTAACTGAGGAGAACCTTTTTTTTTTTTTTATATCCGTGAGTCCTTGACTGTCCGGGCCAGCTTTCGCGCATCTTGATTAATGTCACGGGACATACCCGCCGACTCTACAACATTTGGATGCCAAGGAAACCCTTAGGAAATTAACTCCTAGGTAAGTGGTCACCATGGATTGAATTCATCACCTTATACACCCCAAAGGCCCTTTTTGACCAATTGAGATATTCCATGATGGTTAACCGAGGGAGAATATTGATTGCTATAATTATATTTATATTAACTCATCTACGTAAGCTTTTAAAGTTGATGGGTGATTTTATCGGTATCCGATGCCATGGATGTTAAAATATACGTTATGCTCTCTCATTAAACCATAGTGCGGTTTGTTTATATCCCATGATTAACAATGTAGATTGTTGAAAGCAATAGATTACTGGTTCAATGTTAACATGCTCTAATTCAAACAAAAAGTTAACTAACCCCATACATATTGTTGCAAAAAGATAAACACTTATAAGAAGAGAAGAGGGAACTCACAGCAGAGGTCTGGAAGGCAATGACGGAAAGGAAGTCATCCGAGGTTCTCCTAGCGAAGGAGAGGCAGGTAGACGAGTTGCGGAGCCCGGAGAATTCACCAAATCCCTTGACATTACCCTGGTATGAATAAGAATATAGTAGTAAGCAATGTATTTAGCTACAAAAAGAGCTTGCAGGCAAGGAATAGTAGAAGAATAGTATATAGTATTAGTATTAGCAATGCAGGAAGGAACCTTGAGCGATGGTTTGGCTACCGACAAAGCAGCCGTAGCCATGGCGAAAAAACGAGGAAAGCAGCAGAAGCAAAATTAAGCCAGAAGTAAAGAGATTGGAAATTGAGAAGGCTGTGTATATAAGTTTTGTTGAATGGCTTTGAATGAATGAAGAAGGCTAAGAGAGGATGAGATTATGGATTATGGCCTCTCACTCAATGAATGGCTGAGGTTACTTCTGCCCTCTGTATCTTCTACTCTGTGATTTGTGATACTCTCTCTCTCCCTTCCACTCCCTATGCTCTCTTTTCCAACCAATTATAATTTGCATATCCATTCATAGAGCTACGACCTCGATATTAACTATCATGGATTGACCTAGTGATCGATTAAAAGGATTGAAAATCTAGAAGTTAAGTGTTCAATTTAGAAGTTGCTAACTTTAGAGTTAATTTCTTGCAAGTTTTCTTGACGGTAAATGTAATAGAATCAGTCGGTGTTCTATGAAAATAGTTGGGGTGTGCGTAAGCTATTTATATATATATACATATAATTAGGGGTTTTTTCTTTAAAAATAACTTCTGAATCCAATCACCCGAAAATTGTCCAACACTAAATTCAAAGATATAGAAAAATTGTAAGGAAAAATACAATTTAAGCCACACAGGAGTATGGGTTAGATTTAAAAATTATAAATGTGGGCCATGCCAAAATGGTTCCATTCCAACCACACAATTTTGTACTTCTAGTTAGCTAGGAGATTAGATCTAGAAGCTCAGAACCAAGCAACAAGGTGAGACTCATTGTCTAGTATACTATGCATAGGATTATATAGAGTACTATCCAAAATTATGATGGATTGACTCAGATAGTTTAAAAAACAAGATGAGTAAAGTCGCCTATTAAAAAATTAATATATATATATATATATATATATATATTTGATATCCAAATATAGTAAAATCAAATAGCTGTGTAATACATCTGTGAGTAATAATTGGATAAGGATGGATAAGTATTTTGGAAATACTTATCCATCCTTATTATCACACATTTTTAATTTAGCATTTCTCTTTTCATCAATCAAAATGGATACTCACCCTTACTTAAGTATTACTCAAACATATTAAGATAATTTTAAAAGAGGAAGATTGTACTTTATTTTAAGAGTTTTTTTTTTTTTTTTTTTTTTTTTTTTTTTTTTTTTTTTTTTAATACAGAGGCTAAAATTTGAAGAAAAATAAAATAAAATTGAATTGGCCACTCTTTGACCACTTCATGAGAGTTGATTCTCATTAATTTAATTGGTGGATGCTTTTGACTGAATCATGAGCAATTCCAAGTTTTCTGCTACCTTTTGGTCATCTCATTGATCATCATTTGATTCAATGAATCGTGGTAAACCTGTGTGGTGAGGAAAAACTAGAACTAGAAACCCCCATAAAGATCAAAAGTTGGAACAAAATCAACCAAAAAAAATAATCTCGAGTGAAGATGCACACACGAACAAATCTTCCTTTCCATTATTGTTCTTCAATTATAAGCCCTTCTAGTTCTACATCAAATCATATAAATGAAAATTCTGTTGAAATAGTAAATTTTGTTTTTGAAACAAGGATAACCACGTCCATTCCTAGGTTAGGCACCGAAAGACATCGAAAGAATAAAAGCACATGAGGTGTATAGAAATTAATGTCACAAGTGAGTCTCAAACTTGAAACTTTGAGGAAAGCACACCTTCAAAATCCAAGTGTTCAACCAACTGCATCACCCTTTGGAGACGGTTGAAATAGTAAATTATTGGTAGTCACCTCACTTGAGGAAAATATGGTGAGGATGGCAACTTGCACACCTGCAAGCTTATCCCCACTATTGGTTAAGGTTTTTAATTGGTGATAATAAACTTATGTGACATAATACACATTGAACTAGTGGAAATTTAGATGAGAAAAGGTTATCCAAAGGAAGAAAACTTGAATTTTCTACCAATTTCTTATGGATTTTGAAGAGAAATTAGAAAATCTCCTCTTCTAGATAACATTTTTCCTCATCGAAATTTCCATCAAGTATATGTCATGAGAGTTCATCAACAACCAATTTTAGCATTCCCCATAATCAATCAACAGACTTAATTCCCAATCCCATCATATTCCTTCCCATTCCAGAACAGAGAGCTACACACTTGAACTTCATATTTTCTATCCCAAAAAATAATGTGATTTACGTGTTTATTAACGTTGTGTTGACTATGTCCACAGATAAGAGAGACAAACCGTTTTATTTAAAACATAAAAATACAAATATTGGGTCAAATAGAGCTAAGGTTTCATACAACCCTAATACAACATATGCCCCAAAATACATAAAAATTTCAATAGGGAAGTATAAACTCAAATTACATATTTGACTAGGTTTCGAGGCGATGCTTCTCCCCTAGACCCCGACTCCTTGACTAAGAAATCGTACCCCAACATAGTTCAAGACATTTAACGCTAAAAAATGAAGGAATTATCGAAGTTGAGAGTGTGAGGAATGCACAAAATTTTCATACCGATACTCAAATCTCCATAATTGTTCAATAAATTGTATCATAAAAACATCAATATAATTCTACACTAACAACTGTCATCTCACTCAATTCAACAACAAGTTGAGTGACTGCCGAACGCACTACCAAGGAAAAATCCGACTTCGAGTGTTAAATCAACTTTCAAGAAGTTTCAATTAAAACAAAACAAAATAAAAATTTGGAAATCTGAATGCTGAATAGTTATGGCATTAAAATGAATAAATCATTCCATAGATGATAACTTACATACGGAGAGGTCTATGTACAAAGCCATATAAATATCAGAAAGAGAAAACAAATATGCATCTTTTGTAGGTTGTGTAGGTCCTCTTAAAGGATGCATAGGAGATATTGACAAGCACAACAAAGTTACACATGGTTCTCAGACATGACATGACTAACTATTTAGGTGAAGAACCAAAGCTAGGTGTTGCTGCATATAGAAAAAATGAAAATTAGAAAAAACAACACAAATTTTGATATCCGTAACTGTCTGGCCAGCATGCGCGCACCTCGACCAGTGTCACGGAGCACAGCCTGACCCTATAACATTTGGGCCAGCTTGCGCGCACCTCGACTAATGTCACGGGGCAACACCTGACCCTACAACATTTGAATGCCAAGAAAATTTGTAGAAAATTAATTCCTAGGTAGGTGGTCACCATGGGGCTTGAACCCTAAACACAAATTATGGCTTCATCAACCAGAGCAGAGATGAACAACAATAATTAGTAGCATGACCAAAGTGTTCTTGCGAAAAAGAATGGAACCCACATGCTAGAACAAGTAAGATCCTAATTCCTACATATGATGCTAGTTAAAAAGTTGAATTGAATCACTCACATGGATCATCATACTCTCAGAATCTGAAGCTTAGTGGAAAAGGCAATCGCAACCCAATCCGGCTGGGAAGACGACCATTGCAGCTGCTCGATTTCTGCTCCAGACGTATAGGCAAGAATGGGATCGAGGCCACCTTCGACGGGTTGCCCCATGGACGACAAATCCCAAATCAAGGCCTGAGAATCATCCCCTGCAGTACAGATATGGCAAGAACTATGAGGCGCCCAAGCAATGGCATTGACACTAGCTTGGTGCCTCTGTAACTCGACAACCGGAAGGGTCGGGAAGCGAATGTCGAGCACGACAACCTTAGCACTGTCCATGATAATGGTGGCCATATATCTGGGGTCCTGCTTGTTCCAGCCGAGTCGAACCAAGGGAGTATCGGGCTCGGAGCTCTCGTAGATGATCGTAGAGTGCTCCTTATCTCGCAAATCAAAGACCCTGACAGACCCATCAGCAGAAACAGAAGCAAAAACACCAACACCGCCCCATGCAATGTCGTAAACCTCCTTATCATGGGCGATCAATTGGGTATCCACAGTCTCGCGCTCAATATCCCAAATGGTGCAGGTCGTGTCGATACTCGAGCTGCCAATGCGCTTCGGTTCGGCGTCGTTCCAGTCAAACGAGGTAAGAGGGCCGCAAAACTCGCTGTTCTTGTTGCCATTAAGGAGGCTCTTGAGCTCAACAGAAGAAGGGTCGTCGGAGATTCGCCAAATGCGGAGAAAATCGCTGGAAGTGGCGAGGAGATCAGGGCGCTGGCACTCCTTGTCGGGGATGAATATTGTCTTCGTCGGAGGGTATGGATGCTCGAAGGAGAGGTTAGGGTCGGAGCGGATCTCGCCGCTGGAATCATCGAGCTGGACAATCTCGACGCGGTTGGGGTACTGCTCGAGGAGGCTGGCAATGGCGAGGCGGTACTTCTTGTCACGGCGGACGCTCCAATTCATGGCGTAGATGTGCCATGGCGCCTCGTAGGTGTAGATCTCGGATCGCTTCTGCTGCTCGTCGGAGCCATCGTGATTGGGGTCGTCGCTGTTCGCACCCATCCGCCGCCGTCTCCGAGCTGCTCCGCCGCTGAAATCTCTTCTTCAATGGATTGAAATTGATGATTACAGAGACTGTAACTGTGAAGGATGATCGGAACAGGTCAAGCCAATGGGAAGACTGCGATGAATTGGAGTAGGAAGTTATGAACCCTAACTGCCCCAATCAACCAGATAATAAAACTATATTTTATTAACAAAAAAAACAAAAACAAAAACAAAATTGTTGACTTCATCAAATTTGGAGGCAAATTATTATTATTATTATTATTTATTTATTTTTTAATTCGTGGTTGTCATGGCCAGCTTACGCCCACTATGATTATTGTCACTAATATACCAAAAATTGCCCACTATGATATTGTCACTGGATATAGAAAAAATTGTAACATGTTTTGCACGTGATTATTGTATTTATGTAATCAATTTTTTTTTTTAAACTCTAACCTAAGTACGTTTTTTAAAAATAAGATGAAATTATATAATATAAATATTTGAAGGAGAAAATTAACCAATTCTAATTTTTTTTTTCTTTTTCTTTTGAATACGAATGAGGGAGAAGAGGGACTAATTGCTCGACCAAACTTTAGAGTTAAATAGATTAATATAAAACAAGATAACCGATTGTGTCATCAACCCTCGCTTAAACAACTATAATCTTGAATATTAAAATTAAATATGTTGAATTAATATCTTTAATTTGATGCTCCCAAAGTTTCTTAGATGATCAAAATATCTCTAGATGTTTTTTATTTTGTTATATTCAAATTCAATAAATCAGTGAATTAAATCAATCTTTCAAATCCTATTTTAACATTACAATTCCACTTTCTTTAGCTACTATTAAATTGTTATATTAATTTGTAAACCATTTAGCTAAAAACATAAGCTTATAACATTTTCTTATAATTTTTTTGTCTCAAATGCACGGTAACAAATCATTTTTAATAAAAATAATCATACACAATATTAGAGAAAGTACTTAAAAAAAAAAAAAAACTAAACTAAACTAAAGAAATCTAAGTCCATGACAATTACAAATTAATATAACTTCATCAAAGTTTGAGTTTTAATATTAAAAGTCAAATTCAAAAGAATAATTTAATCAATTGATCTCTGGAACATTAACACAACAGCAACGTTTTGATTTCTCAAAAAAAAAAAAAAAAGGCAATATCTTTGAAATACTTTGAGAGCGTCAATTTTAAAATATTAATTCGACACTATTTTTGTTCTTTTTTGATATAATAATATTGGCGAAGAGAACATTCGAATATGTAATTTCATGATTACCAGGTCATACGAGATAATAATTTTTATGCTACTTTTGGCAATTCGACATGTTAATCTTTTGAGTTCAAATATAACACAAATATCTTAAAATACTTTAAAGAATTAGAGAATTCATTATAAATAGTAGCTAAAAGATAATTAAACTTAAGTCTTTGATCCGACTACCAGCTCAGGAGCTTCGGCGATCACAATCTAGTCTTGTCACCCCAACCCAAAAGAAACATGTAACTCAACTCAAACCGAAAATATAAAGTTGAGTTCCATTACTAATTTTGAATTAGTCCAAAAAAATTTCATAACTCAAACCATCTCAATCTAATCCGAATAGAGATGTCCATTTTCTCCGCGGGGACCCGCCCCGAACGGGGCGGTGAATCCCCGTTTAGGCGGTGAATGGGGGAGTGGGTGGGGATGAAAA
>JBBMEF010069304.1:0-10789 GCA_037832685.1 Sicyos baderoa | reverse complement strand
GTTAGGAAGTTGAACAACATGTAGAATGATTCTTTGTATGTTTGTCTTTGAGCTGAAATGTTTTGAACTCTTTTAAGTACCCAACCAACATGTATATGATGTTTGTTTGCTGACTGTTGTAAACATATATGTGCTTCTGTGCTTGCTTATTTTCATTCAATTCATAACAGAAATATTTTAGGATTTGTGACACAAATATAATGCAAGAGGAAAAAGGTGCTATACACGATAAATTCCCAAATAATTATCTACAACTCTTCTACAAAAAAATCATATTTAAACGAATTTTTTACTATAATTTCCAATTTTTAACACCTGGGAGTTTATAAATATACTATATGTTTTTATCTGAAAAAGAATATAAGGTCTGGTCTATATTGGTAACAAAATAACATTGGCAAGCGTTTTCTAGCGACGACAATAATTACATTTAAATGATTAAAAACATATTTTATTTGAAATATTTGTGATGCTAAAAAAAAAAGAAAAAAAAATTGAAATATAGGAGATGCGAACCATTCCACGATATAGTTTGATGTTGAAAAGTAAGGAAGGAGAAAACTTCATTCCAAAGAAATTGTATTAAGAATGAAAAAGGTTGGCAATTTTGCACTACTTACCATCCTAATATATATATATAAATAAATAAATTATTAAAAATGAGTTGTTAAAAATAAAAATATAATCAATCTATTAAATTCAAATAAACCTTACACAATAAAAATATAATTTTTTTTTGTTATGTATACTAATTTAGGGTCATCTATTAAAATTATAGTATATTTTAATCAAAAATTCGTTTATACCAAAATTCTGAGTTATTGAACTCAATCGAACTCAATCAATAACTAGTGATTGAACTTAATTAATTTGTTAAGTGATTAAGCTCAACTGATTGAGTTCAATCATTAGTTATTGATTGAGTACGATTGAGTTTAATCACTCAAAATTTTGGTATATGTACAATTATTTTCGATTTTGTGCTATAGATGCAAATTTTTAGCGAATTTTTGTTATACACGCAAAATTCCCAAATATAAAAGATAACTAACATTATTTATAACAATTTAATACATATTAATTCAATGCTTCACTCTCGAAACTTTTTCCCTACAAATGTTTTCAAAATTAATAATTTTAGTAAAGCAATTTAGTTGTAATTGCTCCCTGATTAAATATTTTAGTAAAAATAGGTCAAATACAAAATTATTTATTTATTTATTATTATTATTATTATCTTTTCAACAAAAAAAAAAAAATTATTTTATGGTTGGTTTTACACAGAGAATTATTTGTCATGGTTTCCTGATTAAATACTTGAACCATTATCTCAAAATAATAATAATAATAAAAAAAAAAAGCCAAAAAGCATTGTCCAAGGTATTTCTTTTATTTTATTTTATTTTTTTCATAAAGATCGTGTATTTGGGAATGCCATCTCCTAATGTTTGTGTTTTTTTTTTTCTTTTTATGGTAAAAGTACTTTAAATATAAATATATTTTTATTGTAACAAATCATTCTAATGTTTAAATTTATGCTTTTAAAAGTACTTTTGAAGTGTTTTTTTAATCAATCAATGAGCCAAAAACACTTTATATGAGTGCTTTCCCACAAAAACAATTTAGTCAAAAACATTTTTTATTTCTTTGAACGTCATGATTTAGAGCTATGATTATTTAGATCATGTCACAATCACAATTCATTTCTAAAAGCATGAACTTTGAAATATTTATTTTTCTTTCAATAACAGATTATTGTTAGGGGATTTTATTTATTTTTTGTATAATAAAAAAATAAAAAATATTTTATAAATATCAAGTTTTTTAGAAGAAATTCTTGTAATATAAAATTGAGACGGGTTTATTATAGCGGGAGTAAATAGAAATCCGATGCAGTGTGAAAGGGAAATATGGTTTCATGGAACACCACATCCCGGGAATTGAAGAATTGGCAGGTTTCAATATCAAACAAGCGATAAGCTTTCATTTCTGTTGGGTATCTGATAACTCGCTAACGCGAATGAATATATATAGCGAATAAGTGATTAAATTAGTAAATTTCATAGACAAATTCACGAACTTCACAACCTTACGGTTTTCTGAGTAAGGAAGGTGTATTTTTCTATAATATATGTTAGGATTATTTAACGTTGTTGTTTATGAGATGAAACAGTATTTCGCTGTTAGATATTCTTGCGAACGCGAACCAGGAGATTACATTCCAACTCAAAAGAGGCACGTGACAGACATCCAACCAATAACGCACCAGAGCTACGAGTCGTGCAAGCGGACGAGAATAGCGGGACGAAGTGGAGAACGTGGGCGAGAAGAGCGGACGCAACCTGTTCCCTATAAAAGCAGACGCAGAAGACGAAGAAACTATGGAAAAAATATAGAAACTAAAAGGCTGCCGACGGAGAGAATCTGAGAGAATAGTGGAAAAGAGTTGAGAGATCAATCCATAGTACCTTTAAGGAGACTTGCCGTACGTGAAGCCAATTCGACGCTCGGAGCTTGAAGTTGCTGGCAATTCAGTATTTATATTTGTTTCACCAATTTATTGTTTTATTTACAGTTTTTACTTTATTGCTTTCTTTACAATTTTTCGCAATTTACTGCTTTATTTATAGCTTTTCGCATATTTTAAATTCTATTGTTTTATTCAAAATTTTACATTTATAAAGATCATTTATGCAATTATGAGTATTTTTATTATTCCCTTGTTTATTTAATTTTCAATTCAGGATTAGCAAAAATAATTATTCGCTAAATTAACTCGCGATGAAACCGTTTGCTGAATGTAAAAGTATAGGAAGAGGATTGAGAGATTCCGCTATTTAGCTTTGAGAGAAGTAAATATTTCTATGCTTGAATCTAGGTATTTTGTAAACGAGAGTTTGCAATTCGTATTCGCTTAGAGATAAGGTTTGCTATAATTTCAGTACAAATTCAACGAACTTAAGATTCGAGAGAACTAAGTAAGTTGAGCGTTAGTTGAAATTGTTAATTAATCTGCGAAAACTTTTTCTGCGAACTCCTGCAATTTTTTCTTACATTACGTTACTCACTCAAAGCTACTTTAACCAAACTACTTGATCACATAACAACCTGACAAATTGTTATAAAATTCGCATTCGCACCAACTTACAAGTATAAATGAATAAATTTTAATTCCCTGTGGAGATGACTTATTACTTACTTTAAAACTTGCTTCGACGATAATGTATACTTGCATTAGCAATTCGTAATAGACTCTCATTTATTTTCGCTAAAAGCGAACCACCTATTCGGCGAACAAGTTTTTGGCGCCGTTGTCGGTGAATTATTAATTTATTTATTTTATTTGTGAGTTATCCATAGTTTCATTCACCTTATATTGTGTGACTTTTTCGCAGGAAAAGTAACTGTATGTGCGAGGAACACCAATCGAGTCATTTGAACCTGAACCTGAAAGATCTCTACGTCACATAATCCGCGAAAGAATCAAAGCACTGATGAATCGCGATAACATTGGAGATGTTGACGAAGATCCTCAACAAGTAAACCCCCCGAGAGGTTTACAAGTTGATAATCTAATGATGATGGCTAATAACATGAACATAGCTGTCAGGACGTATGCAGAACCTGATGTCTTTGAGTTACAAAAAGGAATGATAAGAACTGACATCGGAGCAAAGGCATTTGACTTTAAGCCGATGATGAACACCATGTTGCAACAGAAGCCACAATTTCATGGATTAGCAAATGAAGATCCATATGCTCATTTGCGCGAATTCATGAGAGTATGTGATTCATACAAGATTCCAGACGTAAGCCCCGATAAGCTTCGATTGTACTTATTTCCACATTCTTTGCAAGGAAAAGCTAAAGAATGGCTGACAACAGTGTATGGAGTAGAGGATATTGAGCGAGAGGAATTGGCCAAAAGATTCTTACTCAAATATTTTCCACCAAGGAAGTTTGAAGAAACTTCGCGATGTCATTGTTAAATTCAACCAGGAGCCATGCGAAACGTTATCAGAAACGTGGGATCGTTTTAAGGCAGCCGTTCGCAAATGTCCAAATCATGGCATGCCGTTTTGTATTCAGCTGGAGTATTTCTACAGATGTCTAGATGATGCAACACAAGATGTGCTGGATGCATCTGCAAATGGAGCCTTATTATCCAAAACCTACAACCAAACAACAGAAATAATAGAGCGGGTTACTCTAAATAGAAGTCAATGGAAGAATGAAGGACGAGCCGAGCAAAAATTAGCCAAGGAGGAAGATTCTGCCAGTCGACAAGAGCTAAAAGAAGTTCACGCGTTATTTATGACGATGCGAAAGGAAAACAAAAACTCTTCACATACTCAAAATGTGAACATGATGCAAGAAGAGTTTTTCGAAACATGTGCTATGTGCGGAGACGCACATTGCTATGACGATTGCCCACATAAGACTGCGTCGGTGAACTTCATTAATGAACAATCAGCGAACCAACAGAACAGTCCATTCTCCAACACTTACAACCCTACTTGGAGAAATCACCCAAATTTTTCATGGAGCAAACAGGGAAACTCAGTTTCCCCAGGTAAGTCAAACTTTACAAAACCAGTTGGTTATTCGCAGAGTTTTAACACTACGAACAATCAGCCAGGTCAGAATTCTAACTTTCAAACTTCTTCATATTCACGGAACAATAACCAATCATTTTCTAACAACTCTATGGAGAATATGTTGAAGGACTTTATGCAGACTCAGCAAGCCGCAGTGCGAAATCTAGAAATACAAATGGGCAATTGGCTACGGAAGTAAGACAAAGGCGAGCTGGACAACTACCTGCAGACATTGAGTCAACAAAAAGAGAAGGAAAGGAATAAGTACGCACGGTGATGGAAACAACCAGGTACGTAAACATTTCGCAATTACGGTACACGTTTCCATTTGTAAATTACGCAATTTTCATTTACTTTCTTTTCAGTATTCAATTTTTTAAAGTAGAAGTTTGCAAGTGCTATTCTCAATTGCGAACTATTTAGGAACTTCAAATTTTGGAGTCTGAAAACGTCATTCGAAAATCCCATAAATCAGAAATTTTAATCATTAGAAAAGATTTCAAAGTGACACATGTAGGGTAGGAGGGAAAAATTTAACGGTGGGATGCAAACGAGCGCCATTTTGGCGATTCAGTTTTCGATTTCTCGAAAATTGAATCAAAGTCTATAAAACCCTCGTCTTCTTCCCCAAACCCAAGATCATTTATGCAATTATGAGTATTTTTATTATTCGCTTGTCTATTTAATTTTCAATTCAGGATTAGCAAAAATAGTTATTCGCTAAATTAATTCGCGACGAAACCGTTTGCTGAATGTAAAAGTATAGGAAGAGAATTGAGAGATTCCGCTATTTAGCTTCGAGAGAAGTAAATATTTCTATGCTTTAATCTAGGTATTTTGTAAACGAGAGTTTACAATTCGTATTCGCTTAGAGATAAGGTTTGCTAGAATTTTAGTACAAATTCAACGAACTTAAGATTCGAGAGAACTAAGTAAGTTGAGCGTTAGTTGAAATTGTTAATTAATCTGCGAAAACTTTTTCTGCGAACTCCTACAGTTTTTTCTTACATTACGTTACTCACTCAAAGCTACTTTAACCAAACTACTTGATCACATAACAACCTGACAAATTATTATAAATTTCGCATTCGCACCAACTTACAAGTTTAAACGAATAAATTTTAATTCCATGTGGAGATGACTTATTACTTACTTTAAAACTTGCTTCGACGATAATGTATACTTGCATTAGCAATTCACAACAGAGACTCATTTATTTTCGCTAAAAGCGAACCACCTATTCAGCGAACAAGTTTTTGGCGCCGTCGTCGGTGAATTATTAATTTATTTATTTTATTTGTGAGTTATCCTTAGTTTCATTCACCTTATATTGTGTGATTTTTTCGCAGGAAAAGTAACTGTATATGCGTGGAACACCAATCGAGCCATTTGAACCTGAACCTGAAAGAGCTCTACGTCACAGAATTCGTGAAAGAATCAAAGCACTGATGAATCGCGATAACATTGGAGACGTTGACGAAGATCCTCAATAAGTAAACCCCCCGAGAGGTTTACAAGTTGATAATCTAATGATGATGGCTAATAACAGGGACATAGCTGTCAGGACGTATGCAGAACCTGATGTCTCTGAGTTACAAAAAGGAATGATAAGAACTGACATCGGAGCAAAGGCATTTGACTTTAAGCCGATGATGAACACCATGTTGCAACAGAAGGCACAATTTCATGGATTAGCAGATGAAGTAACTGGATGTAACTCAGTGAATAGATGTTTCTCATGACAGATATGTATTGATGCGCCTGAGTCTATTATCCAATTGTTCGATGCAATAGAAGAAGGTAATGAGTTAGATTTTCCTGCAACATGAGATGTCAATGCCTCAGAATTATTGCGGATAGCAGATAGCTTGGATTGAAGCATATTAAGGATCTTGGTGCACTGAGACAAGGCGTCATTGGTGAGATGTGCTTCAGAATAAGTAGATGTCGAGATTCCAGATGTGTTTGAAGTTACTAGATTCACAGTTGGTTGATTTGTTATGCTGGAAGATCCAGAGTTGGAATTTGACTTGCTACGATTGAAATATCCATGGATTTTGTAGCATCGATCTACTGTGAGGCCAATTCTTTCGCAATGAGTGCAGGTCAGGCGATCGGGTCGAGCTTTTGAGGTATTAGTCGATGGCGTTTGAGCAACAACAAGCGAAATGGCTAGAGTAGAGGAAAAAATCGGTACCGAGCATTGATGCTCTTCGTGAGCTATCAAAGAGAATGCAATGTTTATCGCGAAAAGAGGATCCATTAAGAGGATCTGAGCACGTGTAAAGATCCGTCCCAAAAATAGACATAAAGTGGACCTTTACTGACTATGCATGATGTAAAACTTAAAACGACGATGCTTTAAACGTCAACAAGCTATAAAACATTTTAAATCAACATCAAAACCTGTCCCTGTTTCCAAGCACCTATTCCAAAACATTTCAAACAATCCCTGGCCAGAGAGTTTTCATTTCAATCCAGAAAAATATTCCAAAACATAAATCAGCATCCAGTTCAGAAAACATAAAATCCAGAATCAGTTTAAAAATTGGTTCTAGGGCTCTGTGCCCACTACATGCATGTCCAAGAAAAATAGCATAATAAAAGACTCAGAAAATCCGCGGCGGCTCCCCATGATCATCCACGCCTCCTCTAGCCATCGAGCCTCGGTCCCTGGTTACCTAGTGGAAAGAACCACAGAAATAAGGGTGAGTAAAACAAATTTACTCAGCAAGGACCCCCAACCAGGGTATAGTACCATATAAACAAATCATCTAGCACACTGATACATGTAATCAACCATCAACACAGAACCACATTCAATCAGATCAACCAGCCAGGAACAGAGGGTGCCACCAAGCGGTCTTACAACAACGAGTTATCTGTAACTCAACACTCTAATGAGGTATTTGTACATCGGCAAAACTATGAGGTATCTGTACCCGGGCACATTACGAGGTATATGTACCTTGGCACAACTAGAAGGTATCGGTACTCCGACACAACTACGAGGTATATGTACCCCGGCACAACTAGGAGGTATCTGTACCTCGGCAATGGTCACGAGTTATCTGTAACTCAACACAACAAGCTATATGTAGCTCAACACCACAAGCTATATGTAGCTCAACACAACGAGTTATCTGTAACTCAGCACAAAGTTGCATCTTATGCATGCTGTGTTAGTTTTATTTCGTTTTCGAGAGAAGCATATGTGATAGAACGAAGTTGCATGTTATAACACTAGGTTTTGCTAAGTTTCTGCTTGCATGTAAAATGAATGCTTAGAGATAAGGTTCGCCTGGTGCTGTGTTGCTTGGTTTAGCGAGTTTGAGTTCGAGAGAACCAAACGAGGAGCTTGAGAAAGCCAACTTCTAGAGCTCGAGAGAGCCAAAGACAAGCACGCAGTATATCGTGGTGTTGGTGTTGTTTGCTTAGTTATAGTGTTTGAGTTCGAGAGAACCAAATTAGGAGTTCGAGAGAACCACTTCTAGAGCTCGAGAGAGCCAAAGAGAAGCGAACGATGTTCGCCCTTAACCTGTGAGGTTTCGCCAAGGCGAAACCACCCGAAAAGTCCTATGCCCTTCCAATGATCGTTTTACGTTTATTATACTTAGTTTAATCCAATTTTCAATTTCAAATCATTTGTTATCAAACTCTCTTAATTTCGCTTGAGCATAAATTTAACTTTTCCTTGTGGAGATGACCTTTACTTACATTAAAACTTGCTACAACAAGGACTGTGTATACTTGTACATTTTTTAGAGATTCACACACTTTCGCTAGATCAGAGAAGAGTTTCGCTTAAGCGAAATCGGTATTGACACGTCGTCATTCTCTCTCCAATTATCATTTATTTATATTTAAAATATCGTGTGTTGAGAATCTCGCCATCAATCACTCAATTGGTCGTCGATGATCCTCTACTTAATTGAAGGCTGGATGGTCAACTGAGCTACTCTGGCGGTAACCTCTCCAAGTATAACTGCTATGTCGGCTCTTTTCAGATCTTTTCAAATAAAACTCTTGGGATCCAACAAGGCTGCAGAGTGCGATGTCTTTCTACTTAGAGCATCTGCCACAACATTAGCTTTACCTAGGTGGTACAAGATCTCACAGTCATAATCCTTAACCAGCTCTAACCACCTCATCTGTTTCATGTTTAATTCTTTTTGGGTGAAGAAATACTTTAAACTCTAGTGGTCAGTAAATAATTGGATCTTCTCTCCATACAGGTAATGCCTCCAAATCTTAAGGGCAAAGACCACAACTGCCAACTCCATATCATGAGTCAGGTAGTTCTGCTCATACGGCTTTAACAATCTGGAAGCATAGGCAATCACTTTCCCATGTTGCATCAGAACACAGCCCAACCCAAACATGGAAGCATCGCTGTATACAACAAAACCACCCGTCCCCTCTAGAATTGACAATACCGGTGCAGTCGTCAAACTGAGCTTCAGCTTAGCAAAACTTTCTTCACACTTCTCATCCCAGACAAAGTCAACACCCTTCCTAGTCAAACGGGTCAACAGACCTGCTATGGCAGAGAAACCCTGAACAAAGCGACGGTAGTACCCTGCCAAACCCAGAAAGCTGCGAACCTCAGAAATTGTGATTTAAATTGTCATATACATATATTCCATTTTTATCTTTTTCTTTATTTCTTTCTTCAATTCATTCTCACTCGACTTATTTATCAAAGTTTTCCCCTACATCTTAGTTTTAGCTATTTTCACAACAATGTATTTCTCTATTGTCGTCGAAGATTTTACCATCGTGTTCTTCGTATGCAGACTAGTATGAAGTTTGGATTATTTTTAAAAATAAGTTTCAAAATGTGAATATCTATCACAATTACTCTATATAATATTGTATAATTTTAACAATGCAGACTAGTATGATCATATTCATTCGAACAATTGTCAAAACGTATTATTTCAATACAACCTATTTAATAATACAGTATGTCTAAAAGTATTACAACTTGAATATTTTTTCGATACAGACATATTTAACAATACGGTCTCTAAACTTAAAAACGTATTATATAATACGACAATATAATTTTAATGATACATAGTTGTATGATCAGATTTATAGGAAAAATTAACAAGGTATTATAATATAGAGATTTGTGAAATATTTAAGCCCAAAATTTTGGAAAAAGAAAACTCTAATTTATTAAAATAGAAGAGAAAACGAAAGATATAGAAGGTAGAAATATTATTTTAGCAAGTGGGGGAGATAATTTAGGAATTTGGAAAAATATTTCTAAATATTAAAGATAGTTCGTTGTATTAAATGATAAAGTAAGGGCATTGGAGTTTTTTCTATTTTTTCTATACTTTAAATACTTCAATTAATTTGATAATAGTTTCAAATTTGGCTATCTATGTAATTAAATTTTTAAATTTGGCTAGTTATGCAAAGACCTCTAAAATAAATGCTTTTAGTGTTATCATCGTATATAATAATATGAGCTTATACCAACTAGAATTGTTTGGAAACTTTAATAAAACAACTTGATATATGGAGTTTGGGTCTTAGTCAAGTCGAGTTTATTTATCTGTCATTGCACAAAAATTTCATTTACAATTTAGATATATGCCGAGCAAAGATGTGAAATTCTACAACGATAATATTTACTCAATATATAAATATGTAGTTTGAACCTATTCTAGCATCAACTCACAACATGCATCAAATTAACATCAATAAGTTATAAGTACTTATATAAAACCACATTTTCAAAAAATTTCCACGTGGATAAACTTTTATTTTTTTAACAAGTTGATGAATTACAATCATACTTACCTACTAAATTTAGAATTTAGGCCCCGTTTGATAATCATTTGGTTTCTTGTTTTTGGTTTTTCAAATCTCTCAAATTTCCTACAATGTGCTCTATCCTTTCTACTATTTATCTATTTTTCTTTAAGAAAGTAGAAGAATACTAACCAACTTTTAAAAACAAAAACAAATTTTGGGAAGCTACTTTTTTTTTTTAAAAAAAAAAATTAGTTGGTCTTTCCCTACTTTCTTAAGGAATGATGTATTTGTAACACCCGCCACATCTGAATATGAGAGAGCTTAATAGAAATGATTTGCACTACCTATACCAACAAGGTGCACCTTCCTTTTGGTGGCTTAATCTAAGGAACTTCACAGTTAAGCGTGCTTAGCTTGGA
>JBBMEF010069273.1:0-10791 GCA_037832685.1 Sicyos baderoa | reverse complement strand
ACAACCACCCCTCCGGATCCTCATCTGCAAGGCCCTTGAATACCGGCATCTCCAATTTTCGTAGCCTCCTATCACCCATCGGCCACTCTCGGCCTACCCTCTCGAAACGGTGCTCTCTATCCCTCCATTCCTCACGGTCCCCTTCCCGGCTATAGATTTTTCCGCCCTGCTCGTTCCAACCGTCATGCGCAATCGGCTTAACATAACCATGGCGCACCCTCCGCTCTCCCGGTAACCCAGGTTCCCTGTAATCGACCCTCGACTTTCCCCCATGCCTGTTATTCAGTCTCACCTCAAATGGCCCAGGAAACCCTTCCTCTCGGTCCAACCCGACCGGTCCAAACCGCCCTAGTCCAACCAGCCCACCCCGCGTCGATCGCCCCGAACCGCCCCAGCCTCGGTTCTCTCCCCACGCACCACACTCCCGCCCTCGGTCGCTCACGCCTGCGCCAACCCAACCCCCACGGCCCCGCTTGCCCGCGCCGAAACCCACCGCGGCACCTCGCTCGCCCGCGCTGAAACCCACCGCGACACCTTGCTCGCCCGCGCTGAAACCCGCCACAACGCCCCGCTCACCCGCGCTCAGCCCCAAGCCGCCCCACTCGCACGTCCCAACACCAACCTCGTCCCAAGCCGCCCCACCCATGCGCCCATCGCCGCCCCTCGCCCCCACGACCAAGCCGCTAACGCCCGACCCCGACCCTCGCCACTCGCACTCGGCCCCGTCGCGCACGCCTCCCCAACCAGCCCTGCTCGCGCTACAACCCGCGCGCCCCAGATCGCCTCCCTCGCCGCTCGGGTCCCCGACCTTTCGCGCCGTCGAATTGACCCCACCCTCGACGGGGTCTGCCTCAGACAACGCCGTCGCCCTCACCCCGTCGACCCCTGCTGCCGTCACCCCAGCCCCCTTCACTACCTCCCCCTCCGAATCTATCGGAATACCTTTTCCCTTGTCCAAACAACGTACCTCGTGATTCGGTTGTTCCGGAAGCCGTGCCAACAAAAGCTGGAGCGTTTTGTCAATCCCCTCAAACCTCGATTCCAATCTTTGCTCTAATGCTTCAAATCTCGAGCCTAAACTTGCTCCCAATTCCTGAAGCTTGGTATTCGTTTCCGCTAACGCAGCCGTCAAGCCGGACAATTTCTCCTTGCAATCTTGAACCCTAGTTTCCATTTTAGTCGAAGTCATCCCTGGATCGGTGAATGCTCTGATACCAAAATGATAGAATCTACCACTAATTAATCTAAAATACGATAAAATAGATAAATCTCTAGAGAGGATCTCTAGAGAGGATCTCTCAAAGAGCCAAAGTACAAATGACGACTGTTCAATGGATGTCTAACAATGACCTAATCCATCCTATTTATAATAAACCCTAGATTTAACCTAATTGCTGAAAATACATAAAAGCCCATTGTAATTAAATAACAAATAAATAACAATTAATAAACTAATAATAATAATAACTATTCCTAAATTACTACGGCTGGATCGTATCACTATATTTGGGAATAAATATAGAAAACTAAATGAGAAAGTTAACTTTATCTTTGAAACTCCCTCATCTGTAGATAAAATGTAAATTCATAATGTAATAAGCTGAAATGAATGATATGAACAGCTAGCAGTACATACGTCTCTGCTGCAGATTCCGATTTCCCTAAATCTGTCGCTTGCTCCTGTTACCACAATATAAAGAAAACTTTAAGGTTAGAGAATCTTAGATGACAAGCAAAATACAAATACACACAGCCACCTACCTGTTCAGATCCAGAGACATCATCGACAAATTCCCATTTCTCCTTCTTCAGATATAGTACTTCTTGATCTCCATCCGTGTACAAAACCTGCATAGAACCACGTAAAGGTGTACATTCATGGAGCACACATGCCCACAAAAACACAGAGAAACCAAACCTAAAATTCCATAAACGATATCTTACCTTGTGCTTCCTTTTTTCAGGGTCAAAAGAGTCGACAGTCCCTGTATAAAACCTGCAGCCAATAAGAGATAATGATATCACACAACAAATAACCAGATTTTTTTTCTTTTTTTGAAATCCAAATAACGAGAGATTTAAGGGCCATCGTAATTGTTTTCTCGTGGCCAAATGAAGATATTAACAGAACCAAACAATCAACAGAATACAGAGTTCGAGAGCTGCAGTTCTCTAATCATTAATTAATATTAATGTGGAAAAAGTAGTCACTTCACTAATGAATTGAAAGCCTTTCAATCAACCAATAATAAAGAAATTAATCATAACTAAAAAGAACTGCAACATAAAAACATAAGGGGAAAGCTAAAACTTCCTTTCTGTAGCTGCCAGCCAAGCTCAAAAAGCGTGTGTAATAACTAACAATTTCTTAAGGGAGATTGTGGAGATTGAAGAACGGTAGTAGAATTAGGAGATGATTTCTAGATCTAGTGATGAGAGACGGTTCAGGATTAGTCATTCAGTTAATAACACTAGCCTCTTAACCAAATGATTGTCATGTTTCCCACCATTCCCCACCTAAACGGGGATTCCATTGGCCCTAGCTCCATGGGAAAATGTACATCTCTAATTATGATGGGATGGTTCAACTATGTAGGCCAAGGGCTGAGTGGATTACCTCCTGTACCAACTACCTTACCGTTTAGAGCTAATAGACTGACCCTCACCAACAAGGTCGGGCACACCGCACACAACTTCACCAGTGTCAAGATCCTTCTTGTAGCCCCACTTATGGACGTCACAAAAGAAAGATCTGTTCTCCTTTATGCAATAGTCACGGGGAGGACTGTCAACAATGATTTGTAATCCATGATGGGTGATCGTACTCCATGATCATAAAGCATTTAGACGAGTGGAGATCGTACTTGCTCACAATGACTTTATACAACAAAGAATTTGATACAAAGGAAAACCCCATAGCCATATGGCCAACACGATGATCTATATACCCAATCATCCTAATGGACCAGTCTTGACACAATGTCACACCTAACTTTAAATCCAAGTTCTGACTTTGAATAGACACTAACTAAATGAGGTACCAATGTGCAAAAATATTAGAAAAGTACTTACACATATGGCATGTGCACATTACAATTTAAGTGCATCATATTAAGAATTAAGATACCAACCACACATCAAAGAAACCTCCTAGAATTGAAGGAGAGGCCATTCGTACTTACATGCGATCTTTTGGCCACCACACTTTTATCTTTGAACCTACCAAAGTTTCATCAAAATCCTTGGTCTCAGATCCCTGAAAATAACATCAAGTGAGAATGAGATTTGAGCTTTCCACACAACAAAGAAGAGCCCAATGGGCCAATCACCAATGTGTTGCTTTAAGATAATATAAAAAAATGCGACAGTAGTATTAACTACTAAAAACAGGAATAGTATTACAGTACAGCAAATGCCAAGTTCAAATATCATTTTATTTTATCACGTTTATAGGTTTTGGGTAATTTGGATATGTATCATTTAAGTTCAATACACTCAAAACAAAGAAATTTGAACAAATCAGATGATATGTGTCTACAAGAAGCAAGCAAGCATTTTAATATCCTCACAAAATGCTTGACAAATGTAAAAATAATGGCATGGAACTAATAAACTCTGTACGGTAAGACATACTTTTTCGTTGCTAAGAGTTTGTTTCCTCTTGGAAGCTGGTGTTGTAGTCTTGTCCAAGATCTTCTCATCTTTGGTGGTTTTCAAAATTGGTTTCAGCACAGGTGTTGTTTCCTAGAAGAATAACCACAATTCAACCAAGCAATTACTAACGCATCAATGGGGAAGATTTATCTTTTTTTTTTTTTTTTGAAACAAGGTAACCACGCCCGTCCCTAGGCCAGGCACCGGAGACATCGAAGGAGTATGTCACAGGTGAGTTTCGAACCTGAGATCTTGAAGGGAGCATACCTTCAAAGCCCAAGCCTTCAACCACTCTGTCACCCCTTGGGGACCAATGGGGGGAAGATTTATCACTAAGCCACACATAAATTTAACACTACTAATCACCTTTTTATCATCATCGCCCGACAACTTCTTCACGGTTTTTCGAGAAATAGATTTCCCCGATCCCTTCTTTCCCTTAGCTCCCAATAGTTTTATCAATCCACCGTCACTTTTACTGGCTTCATCTCCCTTCCAAGCAGACTTCTTCAACGCCTTAGCCTCAGAACCACTGCCAGTGTCACTTTCCCTTTCTGCTGCATCTTCAGCAGCAGTCGTAGTATCATCAGAAACCCCAGCAGGAGCCTTATCTTCAGCATGTGAATCAAGCTTTGCTCCTGAATCGTTCATTCCATCAGATGATAATTTTGAAACTACTTTAGATGATCCCACCTTTTTGGCTGAGTTGCCTTTCTTTTTTGCCCGTCCAGCCTTATTTCTCGACTTATTATTACATTCATCAGGAGCGGTTCCACTAGGTGAAGGTATAGCAACATTTTCTGATTCGATCTCCATAGCCTTGGGTGAAGAAGCCTTGGCATCAGCCTCATTTTCCAAAGGTAAATTTTCAGCAGACTGGTCCCCACGAGGAGAACAAGGATGTTCACTTTGGCTTTCATGTTCTGGCTGACTCGCAAATCCCATCTGGGCATCAACCTGAGGAACTTTGGTAGATTTTGAGGATTGATTAGATTTTCTACCTCTTTTCCTGGAGGTCTTTACAGATCTTCCCTTCACATTGCTAGCCTTCTCAGAACCCAAATTAGTAGGTTCAGGACTTTTGGGTGATTTCACTTCTTTGCACTCCTGACCACCATGCTCTTCCTTCTGGTTCTCCAAATCAGAGACAGAGCCATCTTCACCACCCTGCACAACTCCATTGCTCTTAACTGAGTCATGATGTTTTTCAATGGCCGTATCAACTCTTTCAGGCGTGGCCACTTCTGTGAGTTTCCCTCCAGCCTGATAGAAATCATATAATTTTATTCAATTATTAGTTAAATAAAAGTAACCTAACTACTGTCTACGGATCAACCTAATACATCATATTTTGCTTACATTACTTAAAATTATAAAGTGCTGCCAGTTCTAACAAGGGAAGAAACACTTCATAAAAAAATCAGGAAAGAGCACACAACATTAAGAATCATTTACCTCTTCCCCAGACGTTATAACTGACTTGCTCTCAGCAACCTACACATAGTTTCAACAGAGAAAATGCAAAAGGTAAAACCATTATATAAAATTAACATTCAAGAGTCAACACCCAGAAACTCAAGTTTAAAAAACAAAAACCCATATAAGGAAACTCGTGGAAAATTTAACATCACAAATCATGCATCACATAAAATTTAAACATGAGAATAAATATCACAAATCAGTTGCAAATATTTCATGAGAAATTGTAGTTGATAGACTTTTCTCACAAAATAATAACAAATGTAGATAAATTTTAAAATATTTGCAACCGTAGTTATCAATACATTTTAATACTCTCATTAATACAGTATTACTATTACTGTTCATACCAATGACTATGGTTGTTAATTTTCATAAAAGTAACTATATTTGTAATTATTTTCTGAATTTGACTAATCTAGCAAGTTTTCAATATTTTATATGATTCTAATCGCTTGTCTTCCGCCAAACAGGGAGAAAAGGCCTAGAAAGCTCTTTTTTAAAGATAACAAGAGATAGCAGATATAAAACTTTATCAGTAGTTAGTACAATACGAAACATTAGGGGTGGGCAAATGGGATGGACTTTTAGCATGCAAGACGTGAATGTCACCCCAACCTTAAGAAAGAATAAATTGTTAAGAATACTCGACTAAATTCTATTTAAGAACATACCATGTTTTCACCAGCATCGTGAATATTACTTTGCTCAAGAGAGCCCGAAAGATCTTTGCATATGGAAGCAACAACATCACTATAATCATCAAAAGAAATTCCCAAGGTTTTTACAGCTTGAACCAAATAAGGTTTGAGCTTAGTAGAAGAGTTATTAAGAACTCTCTCTCCTAACTTCCGAGCAATGGGTAGAACTTCCTGAAAATGATATTATAAGATTAAACACACAATCAAAAGACAAAAAATAATAATAATTAAGAAAAAAAAAATAAAAAAGAAGAGGAGAAAAGGAATAAAGAACAACTCAAAGCACATTACCTCATTATCCTTCTTCACACTTTCTAATATAGAAGAGAGCAGCTCAACGGATATATCTTCACTTTCTTCTAAAACAAGGCTCATAATTATCTCCATTGACGAAAATACTTTATCTGGGTGATAATCTCTGGATAAAGATTGATATTAATGAACTTAACAACATATTGGACCAAAGTTTCTAAAATTAGAACTTCCAACTCGAAAGATAAAACCTGCTAAGTTCTCACTAATCAGAACAAGAATATAAATAAATAAATAAAATTTAAAAAAAGTGTTCAACTAAACTATTGGGAAAAAGATAGAAGCAAGATATTAGAAGAAAAATGCTAGACCTAAATCAAATAGATGGAAGACCAACAAATTTATAGCAAAACCCAAGTGGTAAGGTTTTTTTTTTATATCTGTTAAACTATCAGTGTGAGATGCATAACCAGAGAAGCACGTGGCTCTCTCCTCTTCTCCCCTTCTCACTCCTCCCTCCACTCTCCCCACCATCCCCATCTCAGTTCCCCTCTGATGAAGTTCTTCTTCTCTGAGGAACTCAGCCTTGATGGCTTCTTCACTACACTCTTTCAAAATCGACAAAAAAACATTCTATTTTGAGAATGGCCCAAGAATCACAAGCTATTTCAGGCTTACTAAATCTTCTTTTGTAAAAAGTCACATTTTCCTTTGACAAGGAAATTCTCCCTTCTTTTTTTTCTTTTGATATTTGTGACTATCCGGACCAGCTTGCGCACACCTCGATTAATGTCACGGGACATACCTTGGCAACTCAAAAAAAAAAAACAAAAAAAATGGAAATTCTTCCTTGGCTACTCAAATGTATCTAAAGGTTAAACATCTCTTTGAATCACAAGTTCTTCAATTAAACAAGGATTCAAGTAAGAGTTTCTCTCCTAAACAAGGATTGAAGGAACGGTTATTTTGGTGGAAAAGATCTCCAACAAAAAAAGTCATTGTGCAGACCTTGCAAAGCTCGGAAAAAAGAGGTCTCAACAAGATCATTATACCCACGCCACCGGTTTAGATAGAAAGAGCTGGAAAGGTCTTACGAACTGCATCAAGTTCTTCATATCTACCAAAACAGCCACTTCTCACATGAAAGACAACACAACCCTCACAAGAAACAATCTTACAAGGATGTATTGAAGAGTTCCACCACTAAGTTAATACTCACAAAAAGATCAGCAACACTCTTGAGGACAGAGTAATCCATACTCCACTCTTTGCAAGCCTATATTTGTCACCCGCGGTCATTATCCAAGAGAACATTTTCATGATAGTTGGAATGAGATCAAACTAGCTCTACAACAAGAAATATTTTCTCCCTCCTCTTTAAACCCACAACAGCTTGATAGAGCTCTTCTCGCTTGTGCAGACCGAGAACAAGCAAATGTCATAGCCAACATTAAGGATTGGTATAAGGTGGGAAAGTTTAGAGTTTGTTTCTACGCATAAGGAACTCTCTCTCTTCCCTCCTTGATGAATTTTTGCCCCTCAGTTCCTCTTCATCTTTCAGCAAAAACCATGCAGCTGTTCTCCTTCCCTTACCCCATCAAACCCTCCAAAATGAACTCTTTCCCTCTTGACCAAACGGAACACAAGATCCTTGATCTGTCTTATCCATCTATGGATGACACCATCCTCAAGAGTGTTGTCAATCTTCATTCCCTCCCCTTCATCCAACCTTCTCAAATCTCACATAATTCAGAATCTACCCTTCTTAATCCATCTGCCAAGATTTTATCAATAATCTTGTAGATACTTATGGTTAAACTTATTGGTATGCAACCCTAAACACAATATCCTCTTGACTGAATGTTCTTGAGCTATCGCTTAGGTATCAATCCATTCCTTCTTTGAGGCCAATCACAATATTGAACTTCAATGTGATCATCACAAAAAGGTGAATGGAGTAGAAGCTCCTCAATCGTCTCTCTAAGACTCAATTCCACATAAGCATTGAAAATATGAGGGGGCTTCATTTAATTATAAAGGTTGCCTACTAACCAACACAACCACCAGACCATGAAATTATTTAACAAAGATACCATACAACAAATTGAACCTAATTAACAGACGATAGTTAAAAAAAAAAAACTTATTACAATACGCCAACTAATTCACTCCATCACATTTTCAATGGATGTTTTCTTGTCAATCCTTCACATCATCACAAGTACTCAAATTCCACAGTAATATATATTCCGTTTCCATGGCACCACACATATAATGGTCGATATTTTGCGGTGTTTTGTTCATGTTCTCTAATCTCTAGTATAAGTCAATTTATTATGAAGTGCAGAAGTCTAGTAGTACTTCATGGAGGAAAAATTCTTTTTGTTCAAGAAAGAACATAAATTGAGGGAAAATTATCATCTATATTAGAAAATTTATAAGGTTCCACCTTAAAACCAATTGGCAATGAGGGAAGTAACTCATAACTCTTTTAAATGCCCGTTGGACTCCCCACTTTTCCAATGTGGGACAATTGTGAGATCCAAACATGCGCCCTCAAGATGGAGCCTCTTTTGGGCTCACCAATCTTGAATCGGATCCCAATTTCATTTTTATTGGACCGATACCCGTTTGGGCTTTATGAGCTCTGATACCATATTAGAGAATATGGGGTTCCACCTTAAAACCAATTGGCAATGAGGATTGAGGGGAGTAACTCATATCTCTTTTAAATGTTTGTTGGACTCCTCACTTTTCCAATGTGGGACAATGGTGAGATCCTAACAATCTATCACAATTGTTCTCTTTATAAGTGAAAACTTAAAAGGAATTTGATTTCAAAAAAAATCTAGTATGATACCTTACAGCCTTAAGGAAATGTTGGAACATCTCAAGGATCAATCCGTCGCATTCCAAATCTAGCATGACCACACATGATCTGACCTTTGCTACGGTTTCAAGAATGGATTCCATCTTTGCATATGATCGACTCGACTTGTCAGAGAGATTTTCAAAGGATGATACAATAAGATGAAATACCTCCTGAACAGTAGTATATGTACAACCCTTTAGCAATAAATTTGATAATTGAGAAATTGACATTGTATCCACTTCAAGACTAAAGCTCTAAACTCTAATTACCTTCATTTGCTCATCATTGTAAGGAGCATCAGGTGCGGTGATCCTAGTTATTTCACTAATGCACGCAGAAACTGCAACTTTGACATCAATATCAGAATGTCTTAGAAGCTGGTCAGATATCAGTGCTTTCAGAGATGGAGCAAGCGCCTTTTGCATTGATTTTGAAGGAGATTGTTCAACCTTTGCCAGACAACTCACAATGTCCTGCAATCAGACAAGTTATTGTGAAAAGAAAAAAAAAACATGCAAGCCACTACCTTTCTATCAATGTCATAACCACAAAAATTAAAATCCACTGATAAAACTTTTAAATACCAAGAACCTAGAAGGTCTATTTAGCAGCTAACGTTTCATTATATTTCAATTCACCACATTCAAGGAAAAAGAAGATGGAGAATAATCACTTTCGTCGAAGAGAAAATGCGCAGTTCAAGAATCAACATCAGAGACAGATTTCAAAGTAACAGCCTGACTGGTTTTTAAAACATGAACCCTCATTCCATTAGGACCCATTATCCCCATTCCTGAAAGTCTAGAAGTAGACACAATCTCAATCAATTCCCTCCACCTAAACAATTTAGAAACATTCGCATTACTTACCGTTTCCAGACCACCAAAAGTGATACCCTTACTACTGCAGGCTCAATGAGGGGTTAGAAAATGCCAGCCTACACAACAGTATTCCAGTAAACTAGTACGAACCAATTCAACCTATTTCCTTAGTGAAGGAATAGATTTTCGATAAGAAAGACCTCATGGAAGGTGTCGCTTCCAACTTAATCATCACTGACACTGCGCGAAATAGTAAAATAACAATTGCTATAACTATAAGATTAGCAAACCCTTTCCAAAATGAGCTTGAAACAACATGTAAGCACTCTTCCAACCGATTCATTTCTGAAAACCCATTATCGTAAACAGAGAAGGAACGCGATAAATTGTACAGACAAAACCAATCGAACATTAAACGAAAAGGGCTTACATCAAGAAGAGGTAGAAGTTCTTCAACTGAAGAAGGAGGGTGAAGAATCTTGTTGCCAGCTTCCAGAAGCTGTTCTTGGACATCCTTGTCGGAAGACGCCATTGTTGGTCGGATTTGAAGCTGAAGCTCCCAGATCCTTCGAAATGCGGGAGGGTTCAGCTCAATTGAAGTCCATTGAAGCAGAGAAATGCACTGAATCGGAACAAAATGGGGCGAAATCAGGTAGAAAAGGGAGGGAAACTTGAAAGAGACGAGGAGCTAGGGTTTTCTTTTTTTTTTTTTTTTTTGTTCTTAGAGAGAGGGAAAATAAAATGAGTGTTTCGAAATATTTTGCTGGCGAAATAAAATCTCTTTCTTCCAACTGTTTATATTAAAAAAAATATTTTTAAAATAAAACTATCGAATAGGTTAGGTCCCGTTTGATAACTATTTGGTTTGTTGTTTTTGGTTTTTTAAATTTAAGCCTATTTTCTCTCAAATGTCTTACAATTTGTTTCATCTTTTATACCATGTATACATCTTTCCTTAAGAAAGTAGGGGAAGACCAACCAACTTTTAAAAACAAAAAAAAGTAGCTTCCCA
>JBBMEF010069262.1:0-10792 GCA_037832685.1 Sicyos baderoa | reverse complement strand
GGTTGGGTTGAGTTGATTTTAGGTCAACCCTTGACCCAACCCAACCCATGAAAATTTCATATTTTGAACCCAACCCAATCCATTTATGTATTCAACCCAACCCAACCTGTCAAATTGGGTTGGGTTGGTTCGAGTTTTTTGGGTTGTCGGGTTTTTGCCCTAGCTACTAGGGCTTCTACTATCAACCCGGGAATAGGGGGATTGGCGGACCTGGTTCTTCTAGGTTCCGGAAGAGGTATTTGATTCCCTCGGCCCCTTTCTCGGCCTCCCGCACTAGTTGAACTTCCGGTTACTCGCTCAGACATTATCAAATTCTGCAAGAAAACTTAGTCTCAGTACTACTCTGAGTTACGAGTCTAAATAAAACGTCATATAACGACCTCATTTTCAAACGATAAGCAAACAACAATATCATGCCTCAAAGATTCTTTACTTCCAATATTACCTGATGACGATTGACTGATGATCATCGTCATGGGGTAGCACAGTTTAGGGAAGGTGGAAACCCGTAGGGGAATCCCACATCGGTTAGGAAGGGGAACGAAACACTCCTTATAAAGAGCGTGGACACCTTTTCCTAGCAAGACGCATTCTCCCCATTGGGAGAGAAACAAATTCGTGAGCCCGTGAGCCAAAGCGGACAATATCTTGACTAGCAATGGGTCGGGCTGTTATAATTTGAGATACTTCACATTAAACTAATCAATTACATTCTAAAAAAATACAGTTAATTACTTATCAGCGTCATTACTGTACATTTATTAATTATAAGATTAGTACACATATTTACGTATATATGTATATTTCCTCCCAATATGGTACGATCAAATTTCTCAGTCCTTATATGTTATTGTTTTTTTGAAACAAAGATAACTATGTCGGTTCTTAAATTAAAAAACGAACAACATGAAAGGAGTTATGTCACAACAACATAAAAAAAATAAGAATATATTTTAAATGAATATAATTTAAGAATATAATTTTGAGGATTAATTGAGAGCCGACAGCATCAGAACAACATAACACTTGCAAAATGCAAATACTGATGCTTCGCTTGCAAGACTGTTAATGGTGGCAAGACTTCCCTCACACGCAAGTCACGTGCCTCATCTCTATTTTTCTTCTTTTAATTAGTATTTTTATTTGGGAAAGAGAAAAAATATTTTTTAAAAAAGCGAAGAAGTGAACCTTCCATAAAATGACACGTGTAATGCGAAAACTATTGATCGGTTGTGCACAAAAGCCACGTAACCACGGCCCCGTTTGATAACCATTTGGTTGTTTTTGGTTTTTCAAATTTAAGCCTATTTTCTGTTAAATTTCCTACGATGTGCTCCATCCTTCATACCATTTATCCATCTTTTTTTAAGAAAGTAGTAGAATACTAACCAACTCTTAAAAACAAAAACAAACTTTGGGAAGTTACTTTTTTTTGTTTTTAAAAGTTGATTGGTTTTGCCCTACTTTCTTAAGGAAGGATGTATACATGATAGAAAGGATAAAACAAATTGTAGGAGATTTGAGAGAAAATAGACTTAAATTTGAAAAACCAAAAAAAAAAAAACCAAATGGTTATCAAACGGGACCCACGTTATTATATTTTGAACTAAAAAAAGCGTTGCCATGCGTTTGGTGCAAGCCAAAAAAGGCTTCTAAAGACCCTTTTTGAGAAAATGGAAAAAAGAAAGAAAATGAAAAAGAAAAAGAAAATCGGCTGTGGCTATACCCTTGGCGACAGAGTTAAGAGGTGTCTGGATAAAGTTTTCACGTCGAATTAATTTGAGAAGTTTGTTTAAAAAGTTAAAAATTGAGAATTGTAACTAAAATTTTCTTACAATTTTTTTTTTTTTTTTTTTTTTTTTTTTTTTTTTTTTTTTTTTTTTTTATATAAATAAGTTAGAATAAAAAACTTGTTTGGATGTAAATTTAAAATAAATAGTTATTTTGAATAATTAAAAATAAAAATTATTAAAAAATGATTGATTAAAAATGAGTTATTTTGAATGGTTAAAAATGGGTGGTTAAAAATGATTGAATAGTCATTTATAAATGATTAAAAATGATTAATTACATCATCTAAAAAAAAATTAATTAGAGTTTCTAAAAAAAAAAAATGATTAATTAAAAATGAAGAGTTATTATAATAGTAACTTGTAAAGCCCAACAAATTTTCAATGAAAAAGAAAGGCCAACATAGATTGAGCCTGTGTTGCGTTAAACCTGGTGTGATATGTTAGGCCCAATTGCCAAAATAGGGAACTCCTAATAAAATTCAATTTTGTTGTTCTCATTTTAAAACACTACTACAAAAAAATAGTATAGTTGATGCTCTGATTTTTTAAATAGTTGACGTTTAAAAAAAAAAACATCAACTAATATACTTTAAATATAAAAAACATCAACTAATACTAAGAAATGAAGAATTTTCATATGGAAAACGTCAACTAATACTAAACGTCAACTAATATTAAAAAAAACGTTAACTAATATACTTTGGTTGACATTTTATGCGCGTTAACTAATATTTAAAAAAACGTCAACTAATGTACTTTCGTTGACGTTTTATGCGTGTTAACTAATATTAAAAAAAAAAAAACGTCAACTAATACTAAAAACAAATGTCAACTAATATTATAAAAAAACGTCAACTAATATACTTTGGTTGACGTTTTAAGCGCATTAACTAATATTTTAAAAAATGACAACTAATATACTTTGGTTGACGTTTTAAGCACATTAACTAATATTTAAAAAAACGTCAACGAATATTAAAAAACACGTCAACTAATATACTTTGGTTGACGTTTTATGCGCCTTAACTAATAAAAAAACGTCAACTAATATTAAAAAAAACGTCAAATACTACTTATTAAAAATTAAAGTATTAAAACTAATTTAAATAAAAGATTTTAATTGTGTGTGTGTTTTTTTAATAACATGAATTGTGTTTTCACTACAATAAATTTCATTTTTAATAGCATTTTAGCCTTTAGGATATCATTTTATGAAAATGTTATGAAAGAAAAATGGAAATAAAAGCGGGAGTAGAAAAGTAAATGAAATATGAATACGGGATTACACTTTACCAAAATTCTCAAAATACCATTTTTTTATTATTTTTTACTTTTCCTCATCTCTTATTGCCCTAACTTTAAACTTCGTGACATTCTTTCTTCACATCGTCTTCTCTATCACCTTCTCCAAATTTATCTTCGCTTTCATTTTCTTATTTGTCTTCTCCTTTATCGTATTTGGACTGGTATGCGACTCTTTGTCCAGAATAGTGTCAACGGAGGTAATACACAATACTTAATTAAACTTTGAAAATTGAAAGATGTTTGCAAGTAGAATTTATAGGAATTTTTTGTTTTTTCAGTTTTTTAATTCTACACAATGCTTCGATTTGTTCATGTTGATATTGTAAATTCGCCACTGTTCATCAAATCTTCAGATGTGGTGTTCTATTTCAGAGGTATTTTGGGTATATTTCTTAGACACTCATTAGGTATATACTTTGTTTATAAAAAAATAAAATGATATAAGCTACAAAATATGAGTAAATAGTTTTATTTTCTAACTAATTTTTTAGTTTTTAGTTACAACTAGAAATAGTTTTATGGATTGCAGGTGTCAACTCATGCTCTTTTTCTCTCTCATTTCTCTTACTTTCAAGGTTAAGATGCATTGAAATAGTTTTATGGATTACATGTGTCACTTTGAAAGATGATCTGTAAAGACCCCACCCAAAACAGGGGTCTAAACCTAGATCTTTACTAACCAACCATTTTAAACGGAACACAAGTTAAATACTAGCATTAACCACCTCAAACAACTTTATTCTTATTTCAAAAATGGATTTGCAAACAGAGTTTTAAAGGAAGAACAACGGTCGGGGCACCCCTTAAAAAAGTAAGGACAAATAACTAATTAAATAAACTAGAACTCCCTAGTTTGAACAACATTATTCGCGGAATGAACCTATCATCTTATGTAGCCATCTAAACCTATCTCATGATCATTCAACATCAGTCAGCCACACCGGTACATCACGTGGGTACCTGCGGACACGTCGCAGAAGAAAAGAAAGGGTGAGTTCATAAACTCAGTAAGACTCCCTCCTAACAATTAAGCAAACTTTTGGATACGAGATCCCAAATAACGAACAAGTAACGTTGTGCACTAGACCCCTCTTAGCAAATGGGCGAACCGCTTTAAGTAGTTTGGGCGAACCCCCTTTAAGTAATTTGGGCGAACCCTCTCTAAGTAATTTGGGCGAACCCTTCAGATAATTGGGCAAACCCCTTAATAGTTTGAGCGAACCCCTCAGATATTTGGGCAAACCCCTCAAGATAATTGCATTATTCAACATACAATACATGTAGTAAAGGTTACGTGCACTACAACATCTAACAAGATATCACACAAAAAATTATATGTTTAAGACTAGCATACTCGACATTTAAACATAACAAGTTATGCATAACTCCCTTACCTTTGCCAAACTCCCAGAGAATCAAAATCCCACTAAAGAATGGCTACTCCTAAGCCTTTATGGACTTCTGTGCCCTAAAACACACAAACGGGGTCAGAACTAGCACATTAAACTGCCCAAAACGGACTCAGAGTGTCGAAATTACCCAAAATAGAGGTTTCAGATTTTTTGGTCAACGGCGGCATCGCGTGAGTCAACGACGCGCTCGGTAGGTTCGGATCGGGTTCAGGACACGCGTCGGCTATCTGAGGCGCGGGCAGCCGGTTCGGGTGAATCCAGTGGCCGAGGTGCTTCAGATCGAGGTTCAGACCGATCGTGAGGCTCGGTCTCTGGTTCGGGCTGATCGAACGGCTGTGAGGCTCGGTGCTCGGCTCGGACGGCTTGCGTGCTTCGGTTGGAGGCACGGGATGCGCGCGAGGCTTGGAGCCAGATGCAAATAGAACCCAGCGCGCGTTGCTTCGGTTTCCGGCTCGACGAATCAGGCGGCTCTGCGTGGTTTGGAGCTAGGCTCGGGTTCTAGGTCTGGAAGCAGCCCTAAGTTCGGTTCCAATAGCAGATTTTGCCCAAAACTCTTGTTTTTCTCCTGTTTTCACCAAACAAACTTGATTCTCAGTCGGATTTCAATTCTAATTTCAATTAATTGAACAATAAATTAAACCTAACCTTTTTCAAATCCAAAACTTGATTTTGTTGTCGCTCGGGATGATTCCGTTTATGATTCTTCACCCAAAAACCCAATTATTGTCCTGATTGCCACCAATTTCCCGATAATCGATAGGATGAAGCCACGAAGTGGTGAAGAAGGAACTAAGTTTTGGAATGGATTTTTTTAGAGAACCCGAGAGGGAAGAATGATGAATTCGATCGAGATCATGAATTTCTGAGTGCTTGGGGTGTGATGTGGCAATCCACATTAATTACTTTAATTAATGCTCCTATAATTCTGTAACCAAAATAACCCCCCCTGCCACCAATTTAATCCCGATAATCGATAGGATGAAGCCACGAAGTGGTGAAGAAGGAATTGAGGTTTGGAATGGATTTTTTTAGAGAACCCGAGAGGGAAGAACGATGAATTCGATCGAGATCATGAATTTTTGAGTGCTTGGGGTGTGATGTGGCAATCCACATTAATTACTTTAATTAATGTTCCTATAATTCTGTAACCAATTTTTTTGAAATTAATAGTTAAATGGAAGCATCATGTTACACATACTGTATGGATAAGTGATGAGTTTATTAGAATGTCTCGGGATTTTGAAGACAATGGTGAAGATTAGAATATAGTTTTAACAAGGCATTTTTAACCCTTATGAAGTGGCTAAATTGATCAAATACGATATTAGGGTGCATAAATTGATGAGTTTAATTCGTAGTGGTCATATACCAATGAATTAATGTCTTGTTACATTAGTCGAGTAGCACGCAAACTAGCCCGAACAATCACAATTATATAAAAAAAAAATGCATTATTTTTAATCATCCTAGTTTGTGAACCTGTCTTTTGAATTTAAGATTTTTGTACGATATGACTTTTTTTTTTTTTTTTTGAGTAGAAGTTAGAAAAAAGGGACTACAAATACCAATTTCAAGATTCGACCCCGTAACGCTGGTGTTAAACTGATTTATACCTAAACAATAAAATCATTGCGCCACCGACCTATTCGATCGTAATAACTTCTTTCTCTATTTGATTTTCCTTGTAAAATTAAAAGTTATGAATAAATTTGTTTAACTTTCAATATAATGGGTAGGGAAGCCCTACCTTTTGGGTATGTGGCATCTTTGGGTGCCACAAAAAATTCTTTTATTAATAGAGTTTATAGAAAAGTGAAGGAATTTTTGTGACATCTAATGGTGCCACATACCCAAAAGGTAAGGCTCATTGTTTCCAAGCCACCTGTTCCAAAACAAATACATTTCAACAACGTCCCTGGCTAGAGAAATTTAAGAAAACAAATCGTCTTTCATTCATAAGATATCAAAAACAGAATCCAGATAATTATTCTCAAAACAACGTAAGGGCTTCGTGCACTATCTACATGCAAATGAAATAATTTAAAAATCACTAACATTAAACTCAGAGTTTTGGAAAAATAAACATAATAGGTCAGAGTAACAACAGTCCCAATGATCCTTCAACGACACCTCTATCACTGCTGCTGTCCCAAGTTACCTGGTGAAAAACCACAGAAATAAGGATGAGTAAAACAGGTTTACTCAGTAAGAATCCCCAACCGGGGTACAATACGTTAAAACTAATCATCTATCTAAAAGCATACAAGCAACAACCACAAACACTAACTGTGGTACTTTCTCTTTCATAGCTTGCTTAACAATCTCTTTCATAAACTTTCTTATCATGGATGCCATTTTACGGTCTTACTCCCTAGAGCTATTCTGTAACATAATTGCTCGAGCTTCTCAGTCTCTAACTATGCTCAACTGGAAAAATGTGGGTGTACTGAACTCAAGATCTCGAGGGAGCTCTCCACTCGGCGCTGTAATGAGCGTGGGCATACACCGCATGCTGCCGAAACCAGGTAGTTGCTGGGTCTAGGACAGGCTGCCCTGGTCTAGGTACCCTTAAAACGACTCGGATCGGTGTCACTGAATGTTAGTGGTGCGAGACCTTGAAACCCATCTAAGTCAGCATGAACCACCGCAAGCCTGCATCTAGGATCCGTCCAAGGTAGGCTTACACCGAAGGATCGGTCTTGCCCTCTCAGGCGGCAATCTTGAGCTACTGCCGACACGCTGAGATCGTGTCGACTACCGGGGACGGGACAAGCCTCGTCATCCTCCCGACCGTTGGGGCATTCAACAGTCTGCCACCCTCACCCAAGATTGCAGACTAGGCTGCCGCCACGGTTAGCTAAACCATGGCGACGGATCAGGGACGAAGTACTGCCTCGTGCGTCCCTGCCACGGGGCAATTCACGTTATGCCCCTCACCTGGATGATGACTCCTAACAAGCTCTAACTAAGAATTCACCGGCAACAACATACAAGCTTATACATGCTCAATAGATGGAACGAACCTAACATGACACTACGAATTTTAGAACATCAAACTTAAATAGATATGCTAGCACAGAGTCAACCTAGCATGGTACTAACATGGAAACAAAAGAACAATTCATGCCAGCCAGAGAGTTCAAGGAACAGTTCACCTATCCACTAACATGCTTATAATTGTAAACAAACATACATTTTAGCAATCACACTAATAATGCAGGGTCCACACAGCCCAGTAAGAAATCGTTACCTGGATTAGAAGACAAGCAGACACATACAAACAACGCTCATAAGCAGAAGGGTAACAACCAAAACATCTAGCAAGTAACAAGCAACCAAGTAAAATAATTAATCATCCAAGCTGTCCAAAACAGCCCCTAAACAGGTGCTAACAACAAGGCAGCAAGGCGTCGAAACAATACTCAAAACAAAGAACAACAAGCTCTAAGAGGAACAAGCAGTGGACAAGGCTGAGACACACGGCGCTGGTGAGTCGACGGTCTGGGAGATGCTCGGCTGTACGTAAGGCTGGCGTGCAGCTGCGTCAGACGACAAGGGCTGCGAGCGCTGGCGACCGACGGTGGCTGTGGAACTGCACGGCTGAGCGAGCGTGCGAGCATGCGTCCGTGACGGGCAGAACCGAAGCGGCAAGTTGTTGAAGCTGCTGGCTCGGTGCGATGCAATCGAGGATGGAGGCTCGGGCAGCAGCTGTGTTTTGTGAACAACGAAAAAACCTCAAACGTGAGCATTCCAAGAAACCACAATCCTTTTCGAAAATCAGAGAAGAAGAAGGCTCGAGCGATTGGGAGGAGAAGATGACCAAGGAAAAACGTAGGAAGGCGTGAAATAGAATCTTCTAATGCAAACCCCTAATTTTGCTATTTCTTTTAATTAAAATGAGGGATTGTAACCGCATGGTGCGACTCGAACTCCTGCCCACACCGAGGCTACTCGGACTCTCGAAGGCCTTGAATCCGTTAACAATCTGCGTAGTTACATGATGCATGATCTGAACAGTAGACGTATGAACTACATGATGCTGAAAGTACGCTCCTGACTGACTCCTTGAGATGCACGGATCTGATTCAGGAAAAAGGCTGACCTACAAACTCCTGCGCGTAGGTAGTGACAGTACGATGCTCATGCCTTTGAGTGACGAGAACGCTCCTACATGTGTAGAAGTAAGGGAAAAACGTTCATCTACAAACTCTCTCTCAAAAGTCATAACAACAAGAATGAAGCTACACTAAAACTGAACACACAATAAATCTTAACCAAGACTTACAATCACGCAATACAATACACATCACACGACTACACATGCTTTTTACTCCTACCCTACTTTTCGACATACCTGGCGGCTGCTGGTCTGCTGATGATCATGGACACACGATTTACATCGTAAACCAGTCTACAGAATCTATGACTCTAAGCTCTGATACCAATTGTAACGACCCGACTTTCTAAAATACTCTAATGGGGTGTTACGGGCGCATGCATTTTAAAATGTTTAAAATAAGCTAAATGAAGACATGCGATTTCCAACAAAATCTCATAAAAATCATGAAAACACAACTGAATGTTTGAAAACATATAAAACATAGTTCAGGATCCCGATCGTTCAAAACAAATACAATTCAACATAAGTTTAAATATAAAGTCCAAGTAAAAGTAAAAGTAATGCATGCAAACAGAAATATAGCCAGTAAGGAGGCCCATTATGGGGTTAAGCATGCAAACAGAAACAAGTTAGAAAATACAACAAATGAAGCTAAGTGCCTCGAACATGCGTGCCCGACCCATGGGTCGGTCACGGGCAGACAATGTCAAACGACGGCGTGCAAGCCGTGAGCAAGAGTGTAGATCCATTTGACCACCGTCAGGAAAGGACCACGAGTGAGGGAAACCCGTAGTTTCCTGAAACCTCGGGTCGGGACACGTCTCAAACCGTGCGAGACATACCCAAATTTCTTGGGGTAGCCTAGCCTCTGCAAGGGACCCACTAAACTGTGTTGCGGAGACACTACCCAAATGTCTCGGGGTAGCTTAGCCTCTACTAGGGACCCACTGAAATGCGCTGTGGAGACAATACCCAAATTTCTCGGGGTAGCCTGGCCTCCGCCAGGGACCCACTGAAATGCGCTGCGGAGACAATATCCAAATGTCTCGGGGTAGCCTAGCCTCTGCCGGGACCCGCTAAACTGTGCTGCAGAGACGTACACAAACGTCTCGGGTAGCCTGACCTCTATTAGGGACCCGCAACGCTTCCGCTGCGCCACTCCAATAGAGTGGCAAAAGCGGCACGCAAACACCAAAAGGTCACTTGACCCTGTCGGGGAACACCACGAGTAAGGGAACACTGATGTTCCCTGAATCTCGGGCAGGACACGTCCCATACCGTGTCCAAAGAGACATACACAAATGTCTCGTGGTAGTTTGGCCTCTGCTAGGGACCCGCCACGAGTGAGGGGAACACTTAGCATCCCTCGGGGTGTGTTTGAGACACCACTTTGGTTATGGAGACGGAGGCATCATAATAACTGTGGGTCGAGGTGAACAGTGTAAGAAAGGTTGGTTATTGAAACAATACAAAAAGGAAATTATCGTTATAGATAACCACTGATTATGATAAACGGTGAGGGAACATGGGTTCACACTACAAGAAAAATAGGTTTATGGCGACGGAGGCTATGGCGACGGAAACAAGATCTGTTAGCGTAGATCACCTACGACGACGGAAAATCATTCTGTCGCCGTTAATCAGCCTATGGCGACGGAGTTTGCTTTCTCCGTCGCCATAGATTAATTTAAAAAAAATAAAAAACTCTATGGCGACGGAGTTTGCTTTCTCCGTCGCCATAGATTAATTTAAAAAAAACAAAAAAACTCTATGGCGACGGAAAAGAAGTGTCTGTCGCCATAGAGATCCCGCCAAAACGAAAATTGGGGGGGAAACCCTAAAATCTATGGCGACGGACACTTAAGACGTCGCCAAAGACCCATTTTTCCGTCGCCATAGACTCTATAGCGACGTCTTAATTTCCGTCACCATAGGCACCATTTTTCCGTCGCCATAGACCTGAAACGACCTTAAACCCGAGGCTGCCCTTCTTTTTCTTCTTTATTCTTCTCTCTAACCCTTTTTCTCTAGTTTTCTCTCGCCGGCGATCAACCCCATCATCGTCGCCGTCCGGCATCGCCGCCTTCTTCAATCGCCTCCCCTTTCTTCAACTTGAGGTTAGATCTCTTCTCTTCTCTTCAACTAAAATCAAAATAAATGTT
>JBBMEF010069241.1:0-10794 GCA_037832685.1 Sicyos baderoa | reverse complement strand
TTAAAATAAAATCAACTGTAACCACTCTGATAGCAGCTGTCCATTTCTTGAGTCCCGTGTGTGACAGACGGCTGCCAACACTCAACATTATTACACTTTCATTTATATGCAAATTTAATTTGTTTTGTGAAGTAAAATAATTGTAAGGTATGGAGATTTGAAAATCCAACCTCAAATGCTTTGTTTTTGTTGGAAAATTTAACCAAGCAAATTAAAGAGATGCTAAGAACTCACAAAGCTTTATAATTTTGACATCAGTTGACTTTTTTTTTTTTTTTTTTTGTTACTCTGAAAAAGTCTCTTTTATTATTATTATTATTATTATTATTATTATTTGTTCAGTAATAGATCTACCCTAAAGTTGAAATTAAAATTTACTAAAAGTGATTTTTGTATAACTTTTAATATTTTTAATTTCTTTTTTCTTTTTTAATTTAGGTGAGTGTCAAAGTCAACTCACGCATATCTAATTTGTTTTTTCTTGTTTATTTTTACCGGAACAACCATCTAACGTTATAATATTTTGTTGTCAATAAATTCTTGAAAAATTAATTTTTATTATTCCAATACTTCATTTATTACTAAATAAATATATGATTATAAAAAAATCATTCTCCTACCCATGCTTAATCACTAAAAATCATTTATTTATAAATTTGTTCTTTAATAACCATTTTCTTTTCATTCTCTCCACACATTTTATTCTCCCTATAACCATTGGACATAAATAATTATTTTTTCATTTTCATGATTATTCACACTCTTTACCCAAAGCATCTCCTTAGCCCTAAAAAAACATTCTAAAATTAATCAAAAACACTATTTCTTAACACACTCTTAACCTCAATGTATCCCAATATTATTGATGAAAGGTTATTGTCAGAAAAGTTACCTACATAATGTGAAAAAATACAGTAAAAGACAGTAATAATGTAATCTCTCATTTGTGTTTTTTTTTTTTGAAAGATAAAGAGTGAATGGCAGTAGTATTACAATTATCAAAGAAAAAGACAGGAGGAGTATCTTATGATGTTTAGGGCAAAATTGTCCACCAAAAAAACAAGAACTTTTTTTTTTTTTTTTTGCTTGTAAACAATATTCTAACTCTATAACTCAACTCACTGTGCACTTCTTTCCATCTCCTTCCCCACAAAAACCTCACCAATTTCATAGAACATTTCAATTCTCTCTTTTCTTTTTTCTTTCTCTCTCTCTGACTACACACTTTGGATGAGATTGAATAGAAAAACAATCCCATCAACCAGGAAAAAACTTAGTTGTTCTACCTTTTTTGGAAAACCCCAAACCAATATCCTTTCAACTTCACAAATCCAAAAGAAAAAACATCCAATCTCAAAACAAATCCAAGAAAGATAACACCTTTCTTGAATAGTCATCTCAGATCTTGTTCCCAATCTCATCAAAAATCCACCTTTTGATTTGATTTGATTTACCCCTTTTTTTTCCTTCCCTGTTGGTTGCAATCCCAATATCTTTGAGCCTATAAGAAAGAGGGGAAAAAAGGAAGTACAAGAAGAAGAAGAAACCCTAGAAGAAGCTTTGAGGTGAGCTTTTTATGGTAAAAACAAAAGATGTTATGAGCAAATAGTTACATTAATTTTGCCATTTCAACTTATACAGCTATATGTACATCTCAATTTGGTATCACACTTGGATTTTTTTTTTTTTTTTTTTCCTCTTTGAAAATTTTGAAAACCTAACTATTTGGAGAATTCCTTTTTTGTCAAACCAAACAATTGATTTCATTTTGTGTGTTTGAAATTCATTCAGCAAGCTATAGTCTTCAACAAACAAATTGCTAAAAAGAAAAGAAGAAAAAAAATGGATTTTTCAAGTAGTAGCAGCAATAGCATCATCATCAACAACAACATCAACCACCCCCACCAACAACAACAAACTGCAACAACCTCCAATTCCAGCAGTAGATATGAGAATCAAAAGCGCCGCGATTGGAAGACTTTCGGCCAATATCTCAACAATCACCGCCCCCCGCTCACCCTCTCGCGGTGCAGCGGGGCGCACGTCCTCGAATTCCTCAGGTATGAAACAAAGAATTTACAACAACAACAAAAATGTTTAAATTATGTTAAACCATCAATAACTCAATAGCTTAAGCAATTGATTGGGGTAAATTTAATTATATGAATACTGCTCAGTTACCATATTATAATTATTAGAGTTATGTTAAACTATTAATCAATTGGGTGAAATTTAGATAGATCAACAAAAAAAAAAAAAAAAACTTGAACTCAATTGTCCTTATATTAACTTAATTTTAATGCTTTATAGGTACCTTGATCAATTTGGAAAGACAAAAGTGCACACGGCGATCTGCCCATTCTACGGGCTGCCGAACCCTCCCGCGCCGTGCCCGTGCCCTCTACGGCAGGCATGGGGGAGCCTCGATGCATTAGTCGGGCGGCTTCGAGCAGCTTTCGAAGAGAATGGGGGGAAGCCGGAAGCCAATCCATTTGGGGCAAGGGCAGTGAGGCTTTATCTTCGTGAGGTTCGTGATTTTCAATCAAAGGCCAGAGGAATTAGTTATGAGAAGAAAAGAAAGCGCCCACCTTCTCAATTGCCCTTGCCATGATATGATCATCATTAGAAAAAATAATAAATATTTTATTAAAAAAAAAAAAAAATCCATCAATTGGGTATTGCTCTAAACCTTATTTAAAATCATGGGTTTTGTTTAATTTCTTATTTTATATGTTTTTTTTTGGGGATTAAATAAGTTGTGGTTTTTCACTCTCTCTCTCTCTACTTCGGCTAGGGTTTGGAAAAATTGAAGTTTTTTTTTTTTTTTTTTTTTTTTTTTTTTTTTTTTTGCTTTGATGAATAATTTTTCTGAAAAAGTTTTTAAGAAGACTGTGTAAAGTTGAAGATCTCTGTTTTTTATGCAAACACTAGCAGTGTTACTATTTGTATACTTGTGCTCATCGTTTGTAAATCTGTACTCTCCAGTTATTTATGTATGCTTAAACACCATGGATTATATTTCCTATATATATATATTTTTTTTAAAAAAAATCAGTTTTGCTCTTTTGTTTCTGTTTTTATTTATTTATTTATCATTATTTGTTGTGTTATTTTTTTGTCCACAAATTGTTGCTGCAGAGGGAGTTCACATGTTAAGTTAGAACAAAATATGCAGATCTGCAATGGAAATGTTTTGCTCTTGAGATAAATAATAGGGTTATGAACTTTCAATCTTGTCCATTTCTTTCTGTGACTGAAATTCAAAGTTCTTATTTTTATTGATTAAATTCCTCTTTCAATTTTCAAGACTCTTTTTTTTTTTTAATCTGTTGTCTAGTTTTTGCTAGAGAATGCAGAAATGGAAGAAATAACTTAAAAATAACTCAAAATATCCATTTTTTGGGGTTTGAATAGGATTGTTTTTATTTAATTAAAGCTGAAGTTGGTTATTAATTAAGAATTTCAGCCAGAATTTTCTAATTTCCCTGTTATTTTTTCTGTGCACTGAAACAATTTAAGATAATGTTGTATTAAATTGGAGAAATTAAGATGGGATGAGAGTTGAATTCTTGCCATTGTTACATTTAGCAGTTGGTTTCTGATGTTTAGACAGTTGACAAAAACAAAATAGAGTTAACAATTGTTTCATTAGGCTGTGTGTTTGGTTCCAAAATAGACCAATATCCCATGTTTGGTTGACATTTTTGTTTACCAAATTTGTTACATACCATTATACTCTCAAGTTTCTACAGTTCTTTATCTCACTTACATAGTTACTTTCTTTTTTGGGAGGTTGAAAAAATCTCTCTAATTTAAAGACATTTTCCATTTGAGAATCAAAAAGATTAGTCTAGATAATATAATTCTTTGAACCTATTGAATTTCGACAAATCACTTGCTATAAAATTGGCTAAACTATTGATATTAATGAAACCGTTGGAATTTGATAGTTTTTGTTCGACTTTCCTGCCATCTAGGTCGACCTAGATGGCAGGAAAGATCAGCAAAAACTAGCGAATAGGTTGTGTAATAGGTGTCTCGAAGATGGCTTTCATATTTGCAGAATAAGCATCATAATTGTCATAACTCAAACATATATCCTTAAAGTGTTAATTTCTAAATAACTTGGCTATATCACTATTACAATGAAGTGAGATTAAATTTGTGAAGGGTATATTAGATAGTGTGAATATTCATCTTAAAAAATAATTAGTGACGAGAGGAGTATAGTTATGTTTGTTTGAACTTAATAAATTCTGATTTTATATTAAATAATAGAAGATTCAACCTCACAATCAATTAATAGTTAGAGGAGTAGCTCGTATCTCTCATAAGAATGTTGAAGACTTCTCATTTTTTTCAGTGTGAGATAAATATGACCACAAGGTGCGTATCTCCAACATGTCTCCCCTCAAGATGGTGTCATATCGAGAAGATCATCTTAAATTAAATCTCAATTTGTGGACTGAAATATTACTATGACTTACTCGCTTGGATTGGATTCAAAGGATTGAACAACATCATCAGTTAGCTTGTAAAACAAAAGTGACATCCTTTGGAGGGTAAATCATTACAACACCATACACGGACAAATTAGGGGTCTTGAAGATCTAAAATGATTCAGGATGATGCATATTTCGTCTCAATTAAATGTACTGAAATCTTATTTGTACGATGAAATTAGTCGAGATACTTATTAATACAAAAATAAATAAATAAACAAGAAGAAGTAAATAATCTATTAATTATTAGTGGTCATATGAAAAAAGTAAACTAAGTTTCATATTAATTATTTCTTAATTTAAACTCTAGCAATAACTTAGTGACATTAATGTTCATCCTGAGATTGAATTCCCCCATCAATTGTTGTAAATAATTCGCATTTAAACATTTTTTAAGTAAAATGGCAAAATTAAAGGATCCAAAGGAAAAAGGAGGGTATTGGGGTAAAAGGGGTTTGCAATTGCAATAATAAATGGAGGAATCAGAAGTGGAGTGTGTCTCTTTCAGAAAGGATAGATACTGTCTCTCTTCCCTCGTGTCATCTACAGTCACAAAATGCAAAAAAAGTTAAATCTTTTAGTGGAACTGTCACTATTGTCAATTCCTTCTCCTCTCCATTATTATTATTACTATTTTACTCTTAATAACACAAACTATTGTAACTTTATTTCATCTCTATCATTTTTGTTGGAATATAATTCTCAAATTCCAAATTTCAATTGAACAAATCGAGTTGCTAATTCTAGATTCAAATAGTATAAGTAATTATTTTTGTGTGAAAAATATAAATTGTTTATTCAATCAATAACGTAACTCACATTATCAATATTGATGTACATGAATGGTCAACTTTCACATTTTAATATTGAGAGTCAGTAGCGCAATTGGTTAGCTTGTTTGATATTAATTCAATTCAATTCCATGATTACAAGTTTGAGCTGGAGTATAATTTTATATCAGTTTTGTCGGACTCATTTTTTTGGATGTTATTAAATATCTGCATTGATATGATATTGTCTAGTTTAGGTATAAGTTTTCCTAACTTTATTTTTTTGACATTTCTCAAAATATCCTATACTAATGAAAATGATTGTATTCTTTTATAAATCTATGATCTATTTCTTATTTATGTAATGTAAGAAAAAAATGAGGTAAATTGTTAGATGCCAAATTTGAAAGAAATTAAAAAAATGAATTGAAATTAGCAACTTCAACATTCGACAGTGAGTTGGTCAATATAATATTAAAAGCTTCTGTGCCAATGCATGTCTTCCTACTGATTCCTAACGTACATTTCCCATTAAAAAGCTCTAAACTTTACACCTTTTTTCAAACAAAATAAAATATACATCATTTGAAACCCCAATTATTTTGCCCCAACCATATCTAATTTTGTAGACCCCTTTGTTTTTCTTTATAATATATATTCTCAAATTTCATATTATGTTTGCCACTTTTTCACTTTTAAAATGGTCTATTGAATATTGTTGGTGTTCGAAATTCAAACAAAGTATCGTAGAATCTCACAAAAATATCGAAAGAGTAATGTCAAAAGTGAGTCTTGAACTTAGGACTTTGAAATAAACATACTTTCAAATTCCAAGTCTTCAACCATTATGTCATTTCTTGGGGACAACTATTACTCTTGTTATTAAATTTTCATAAGACATAAAAGAGCTCATTTTAATATGAGATTTTACTTTTTTTCAAGACTATGCGAGAGTGTTTGTTTGTCGAATTTATGAATGATTTAAAACAAGTATTGATTAATTATTTTTAAGAAAAGTATGTCCAAAAGAGTTTTTTGTAACGGCTTAAAATAACTCTTTATTTTAACTAGTTAAAGTAACTTATAATTTTTAATCATTTATTTCTAACTTATTTTTAACCACTCATTTCTAATTATTCTTTCTTTAACTATTCAAAATATTTACTCATTTTAAATTTTTATCCAAATAAATTTGTGTCTCTTACTTTTTAATAAAGAAAAAAAAATCAAACAAGATTTTAACTTCAACTCTCAATTTTAACTAATCAAAATAAATTTTTACCTAAAATTGCATTCAAACACCTCCTCTATGTAGTTGTAATGTTATCCTAGAACAATATATATTGTTAATACTTTTTTGTCTTTTTTGCAAAAAAAAATAATAAATATTGCCAACATAGCAATTGCATAGCGACATTAATATACACTCAATAATTAATAGGTCATAAGTTCGAATCTCCCTACTTCAAATTATTATAATCTAAAAAAAACAATAAATATTTGTTTACCATGTGATCCATTATATCACTCGAAAATACCTACGCATATATATTTGTTCCTTAAAATATATATATAATAACGAAAATATTTATAAAAAAAAACACAAAGAAAAAAATAATTAAAAAAAGAAAAAAAAAACTTCGAAAAATCAGCCTCATAGCAATCTATTTTTGTTTCTTTTGCCACGTGGATGCAGTTGGATAACTCTTGGACTAATTCAAATCCTTTTAACAGCGGAAATTACATATGAATACAAAACATTTTGTAGGGATTTTTTTTTTTTTTTTTTTTGGACAAAATATATAAATATAATTAGTGTTATGCATTTGATAAGAAAGGTCGGACCATTCTTTAATATGTTGTCCTAATCAAACCTAAAATTTCTTCAAAAGGAACATGTCATGTCCTATCATCTGAGATTATGTTCATTAACACCTTCATTTATTTATTTATTTTTTTTTTAAATCCATTAACACCTTTATTTAAAGTTATCACGAACAGGAGCTAGCTCGTATACAATGTGAAGAGTTTGACTAATTAATTAAGACACAAGTTTAAATATGAATCTAATTTTGATGTACGTAGAAAATTGATGAAGTTTCGCTTCTAATATTTGAGGAATCATTCACTAGTTCTCGGTCGGCTATAAATATATTATTACGAGCAAAACTCCCCTACACATGAATGTGTATGAAAGTTTACATTTTAAGGACGTAGCATCATTCACAAAAATTATATACTTTACAAATAGTTTTTTGTTAAATAATTTTTTGTGGTACCAATAGTGCAACATCTCAAAATATGTAGGATCTTCTTACACAATCATGTATATGGAAGTTTTGCTTTATTATTATTTAAGAATGAGACTATTCCTTTATCCAAGAAAATGTTCTCAAAAGTCCAACAAAATATTTTAGACGTCGAACCTGCGACCATTAAATTAAATTAAATTAAATTACAAACAATAAATCGAGTTAACTTTTTGATAAGACGCTAGTATCATGTGATATTAAATATAACAATATATACATATGAAAACCAAATGTATTTTATTTAAATATGGTTAAAATCGTGAAGATTGGAACTCACAAAATTTAAGTAGAGACCTGATTTATTATTGTTTTTTTTAATATTTACAAGTATCCAAGCCAAGTTATATAAATTTGATTATTTTAATAGGAGAGACAAATTAACTCTATCATATTTAGTTGTTAAAAAAACTAGTAGAAATTAATTTCAAAATAAATGTCTATCATAAAAAGATAGTAGTGCAGCCATGACCTCCCATATTTATAGAAATTAAATATTTTATATTTATAAATAAATCTACATTATGGAACTCTTAAAAAAATCGATATTTTTTTGTTATATAGGATGACCTCTCCAATTATTTTTAATGTATTTTTTATAAATAATGTTGAGCAAACAAAGTTGTTCCACATCGCTAAAATTAGAGAAAGATTTTGTGTATTTAAGAAGGGAGCAACACCTCCATTGATATGAGGCCTTTTGGAAGATGCCCAAAAACAAAGGCATGAGAGGTGATTTCCAAAGTGGACATTATCATATCAATGTGGAGATTTGTGGTTGTTTGTTGTCCCTAACAAGTGGTATCAGAGCTCAGGCTCTTGACTTAGCGATGTGGATGAAGACTCCCGATTAAGAACAAATGAGGGGCGAGGGGCGAGCCTATCGTTGGCTCGGTGTACTTTGTTCTCGAAGGATTCGAAGTGTACTTTGTTTGAAGGGAGGATTTTTGAGCAAACAAAGTTGTCCCACATCTCTAAGATTAGAGAAAGATCTTGTGTATTTAAGAAGGATGTAACACACCTCCATAGATTTGTGGTTGTTCGTTGTTGTCCATAACAAATAAACTATCATTAATTTAGTACATGTATTTTTTTATTATTTTTTTAAACAAAAAAAATACATGTAATTGTAGCCCCTCAATTAACATTATCTAAATTTATTTATCGTGTCCAACATATATTAAACTCACAATATTTTAGTTATACAAGTCATTGATCACTACCAAAAGTAGTATACCTGGCATTTTGTACGACTTAGTAATCATGAGATTATAAGTTCAAATCCTTTCTCCTCAATATTGTTGTATAAAAAAAAAGTCGTTGTCAATTTATTATGTTTTCTTTTAGTTAAAACATAATATATAAATCTTGAGATATGTTGATCGGAATGATTAAAACATCTTAATTCTTACTTCTTAATTGCTAAACAACGTTTTATGGTGATATCGAGAAGAAGAAAAAAACGTCTTAAGGTGAGAGTGATGTAAACAACAAATTAACATTTTGATTGAAAATGTCTCTTATTTAATTGAAGTGGACAAAAAAAAGATTGGTTATACTTTAGAAACATTTATAATTTATCTTATATCTTAGTTATTTCGAGAGTAAGTATCATTTTAGCCTTTAAATTTTAGCTTTGCTTGATTTATTCTTTAAATTTTTGAAAGTCGGATTTTATCTCCTAAAATTTTAAATTTATTCATTTTGGTTTTTAAATTTTTAAATTTTAATTTTCTTTTTAACTAAAAAATGAAAAATTGATATTTATTAGAATTAATTTGTTAGTTTTTATTTAAAAAATTATTTCATTTTTCTATCTATATTAGAAATATATTCACATATTTCATACACATTAGTTGTAAATTCCTTTAAATGTGGAGCAAAATTAAACATGTGAAAACTTTGATAAAATGAAATAAAATTAAATATTAAAGGCTAAAATTAATATTATAGATTTAAGTCGGCCAAAACAGAACAAAAAAGAGTAGTCGGGTCGTTGTGGGACCCGTAAAGACGTTGACATGACAGCCGGCTCGTACGGAGCGGGTCCATCGGGTCGCGGGTAATAACCGCACTGCCCCGACACCCTTCACACCGCCGCACGTGCCCTGCACTTTCCATTGTCCACAACTGGCTCCACAATTTCTTTTCATCCTTTTTTTTTCTTCTTTTTAAATTTTTTTTTCCTCTTTATGTTTTAACTGTTTTTACTTAACTATTTTAAATTGATATATATATATATATATATATATTTGGGTTTTATTTATTTATTTGTTTTTTTTATAATTTTGACATAATTATTATATTGAGGAGTTAGAATAATAATAAAATATAATATTCACTAAATTTAAAAAATAATATAATCTAACATTTTTTTTCTTTTGTTTTCTTTTTTAGATTACAATAATCGAGAGTGGAGAATCCAAACTCATAATCTCTTGATTCATAGATGTACACGGATGTCACTGAACTACAATTTTTGTGGTCTATAAATTAACTTCCTAAAATGGAGGAAAACAAGTTTTAACAAAATGGTAAAATATTTATAAGTCCTATGCTATTTGAAGAAAAAAAAAAGTAAAATTTTCTTTTGTTGGAAAAGAAAAAAAAAACTATTCAAGACATATAGGTAATGTAAAAATACTATAAAAAAAAAAAGTGAAAATGTTAAAGAAATAATATAAGGTATTTTGTTAAAAAAAACTTTTCTTTTAGAATATAATATAAAAAATTTCACGAAAAAAATAATTATATATTCCTCCTGGATACATTCTTTGAATTATTATATATTTTTTTTTTTAGATTGATACGGTTTTTAATTCAAAAGAAGAAAAAACATTAATTCTAAAAAAACAATCAAATATATTATTTTGTAGGATACTAAGTTTGATATCTTCCAAAAGAAGAATAACTCAAGTATCTTTTATGACAGTAACTATGAAATCAGATTACTAAAAAGAAAATTATTTTTTAAAAAACATTAATAGCATTTTAAGGTAATGATGCACAGACTGTTGGGCTTGGCTTTAATAGCATTAATAGCATTCATATCGGCCCAATGTAAAAAAAAAAAAAAAAAAAAAAGGGTGAATTAGGAAAATAGCTACTCTTAGAGAAAATAACTATCAAATGTCTCGCTTGTGGGAGGATTTAAATTATTGTCTAAATCTAAAAATTTATAATTTATTAATTAATTAATTATATTGTAATTGA
>JBBMEF010069220.1:0-10797 GCA_037832685.1 Sicyos baderoa | reverse complement strand
TGTTTTCCTGGAAGGCCACAAACCTTGAATTCGTTGTTTTCCATTATCAACATACGATGATGTCAGGTACGCAAATTGTCTTGTTCAATTCAAAATTTTGTAATCCAGTGGTTATGCAGGATCCTGGCTTTAATTGAGATTTACTGTTTTGTTTTTTTAACATTTATTTCTTAATTTATATTATGTTTGGTTCTAAAAAAATCAAATGTTTCTAAACTTGATCCTAACCAACTTTAAAAGTAATTCGATGAGATGTCTTTGAATTTTTAAACTAATTTTATTTTACTCAAATAAAAACCCCTTTACTCTTTGGGTTAAACGTGTCTTAAAAACCATTGTGCAAAATCCTTAGGCATGCTTGGAAACAGTTGGTTTGAAATAAGATTCCTAAGGGTGATAATAAAAATAGAAAACTAACCAAATTAAATTGATTTATTGAATTAATTCAGATCTTTCATTTAATATTGACCGATGTTAATTTGGAGAAAATAAAAAAATATGAATTGATTCAGTTTCTATTAGTAAAAACTAATAAAAATAAAACCAAACCAATATTAATTTATCTACAATAAAACCAAACCAATATTGATTTATCTACTTTTGTTTCTTATTTTATATATTAATTTCTTTATTGATGAATGACTAACTATTTTTGTCAATTCAATTATAAATTTAAATAGTTTTTTTAGGAAAATAACATTTAATGAGGGGTTGTAAGTAAAATAACAAGTAAAATAGTAAAAAAGAATTAAACGGCATCGAAGAAAATCGAACTAATGATTTTGTCATTTATTCGACAATAGTTCAATTTCTCTTTTTATCAAATCAATTAGATCCGAGATTCTTAAATTGAACAAAACTAATAATTTTGTCTTTCATTATACATTAATTTGATTCCTCTTTTATCAAATTAGTTGGATCAATTACGTTTGACCTAAAATTGAAAAAACAAAATTAAACCAATATCACCCCTAAAAAATTTAAAGCCCCCAACAATATAAAAAAAATAAAACATTGATTTGGATTTACATTCATGGATCCCACCATTCATCTTTCTATTCTCTCTCCCTTTTTCACCCATATTGTTAACATTTATTATTGTTATTATTATTCAATAATAATAGTATAAATCTTATTAATATGAGTTTCCAAAAAAAAAAAATCTTATTAATATGAAATTGGCAACTTTTTATAAGAATAATAATTGAATTATAATATAATGTTTTTCAAATTTAGATTAGTATAACATTTCTTTGAATTATTACACTAATAATTATTATATTCATAATAAATATAAGTTATATAACCATGGTAAAAGTTTTTTTTTTTTTTAAATCGTTAATATTTTTAATTTCTAAGTCTTTAATAAGTAGGTACCTATTACATTGTATAAAAATTGATTAAAATAAAATAAAAAATATTAAAATTTAAATATTAACATTGAGCATGCTTATTAGTTAAACATCACTTTATCACTAAGATCTCGTTTGATAACCATTTGGTTTTTGGTTTTTAGTTTTTAAAATTTAAATTTATTCTCACTCAAATTTCTTAAAATGTGTTTCATTCTTTCTACCATATATTAATTTTTCCTTAATAAAGTATGAGAATACTAATCAACTTTAAAAAATAAAAAAGTAGTTTCTAACAGTTTGTTTTTGTTTTTAAAAGTTGGTTAATATTTTCCTACTTTCTTAAGGAAAAATGGATATATATAGTAGGAAGGGTTGAACAAGTAAATTTGAGTGAGAATAAGCTTAAATTTTAAAAATCAAAAATAAAAAAACCAAATAATTATCATATGGAGTTTTCTCTTCGGGTTTAAATCAAAATTGTCTCTTTGGTCGTGTTATTGTTAAGTACATGGAGTTTTCTCTTGGTGGTTTAAATTTCTTAGACAACGTTTTATTTAATTTTAAATAATATTTTAGAGTTGAGAATTCAAATCGTGATATTTTAATTATTAAATGACATATGATATATGTAGAGTTGTATTCTTATTGGTTGGTTGTTTAAATTTAACTTTCCAATGTAATTCTCATATGGCTTTCCTGCAACAGAAGTAAAAAAGCCATCAGAAATTAGGAAAACAAGAAAAAGAAAAAAAGTCTGATTGTTTCAAAAAAAAAAAAAAAAAAAAAAAAGTCTGATAAAAGAACTGATAAAATAGTTGAAAAGTCTAAACAAATAACATTGCATAGTGAAAAGAATTCCAATAACATTTACCTTTGAAGAATCACGATTGAAGTGCGCCTAGTCTATCGACCATGAGATTTAGATCAAAATATAGTTTAATTAATTCAGCCACAATATTAGCTCAAAAATAAAAATTAATAAAAATAAAAATAAAAATTCAGCCACAATATATTAGACATAGGGGTGCACAATAACTCGACAACCTAAAAAATCTGAACCAACCCAACCCGTCCAACCTGAATTTATCAATTAGTTTAAAAAATATATATTTTTACCAATATAATAATTATTATGTTATTTAATTATTTATATTATATGGATATGTATATTTATTTTATTTTATTATTATTGTTAGACTTTTTATTTTGTAGGGTTTAGGTAAATTTGAATTTCGCATTTACAATAACAATATACTTATGTTGATTTTTGTCCTAAATTTATATGAATCGAAAAAATGGAGTTAGTTGCAAATCTATGAACCTGATGACCCAACGCAACCCAATTCAACCCAAAAATAAAGAGTTGGGTTGGATTGGGTTGTGTCTTTAATTGGGTTGAGTTGGATAATTGACCAACCCAATTTTTGGGTTGGTTTGAAAATCACTCCAATCAAATCCAACCCAACTCATGTCCACCCCTAATTAGACATTCTTTCAAAATAGAAATATGAGGAGTATTCGATACAAATGATAAGAAACTTCAGTTATTTATTTTATCATTGTCTAATTTAAGATTTAATCCTGCATTATCTATTTTCAAAAAAAAAAAAAAATCCTGCATTATCTATTTATACTTATGTTAAAGATTAGATGTTTCAATTTGTACCACAATGCCAAACTAATCTTGTTGAAATTTAGAAGAGAAAAGGACCTGCCTCAGTCTTAAAAATAGACACATTATATATTTATATTTATTATTCACAGAAATTTGGGCCTAGAAGGCAAGCCCAATAAGAAACAATATCTTCAAAAACCAACTAGATACACCAAAACCAGTTTTAATTTTTTTTTTTTTTTTTTTTTATACAATGTAGTATTGGGGAATTCGAACCTATAATTTCAAAATTACTAGATTATATAAGATGATAGTAGAATTATGCTATTTTTGATATTTTGAGCTTTTTACTCAGATATATGTGATTGTAAGTCTCAATTTACTCTTAAGTTAAGAGAATTGAAAAATATTTACAAAAAGAGATTCTGATGGCAACCAAAATTGATATTTTTTGTTTTCCCAAAACATGGATTTTTTTTTTTTTTTTTTTTTTTAAATAGGAATGAATAGTTATTAAAAAAAATGATAGGAACCAAAATTCATCCAAAAGAAAAGAGACTATATATTAATTGCAGAAGGGGATACATACGATTTTATGTACGTCCCTATAGTAAACCCAACCCTTTAATCCCAATTATCGTAAATTATATAATTTGTAATCAAATTTCATTAGGCTGAATCTGTTTGTTTCTTTCTTAACACCTCCATGCCGACGTGGCAACAAGAGGCCTCTCGTGCCAGCACAGCACCAGCTCAGCATGGCGCTTGCCTACTTGGAACCCTCTCACCTGTACTTTGCCAAGTAAGCACTCCGCCTGAAAGTCCGCAAACTGACTCAGCGCCACCGGCCTCATCCCGGCGCCGTGGAACACCTCCCTCCACGGCGGCGCCGCCATTCTCCCCGCCCCTTCCACCGCCGCCAATATCTTCGGCCGGAGCACGTACGTCTCTATCCTCCGCACCCACTCCCCGCCGGCCGCCGCCGCGTCCAGCGACTCCATCATCATAGCGTAGAACTCCAGACTGTCCACCAAATTCCTCTTGAACGACGCCGCGCCGGAGTCCGACCACCCTTCGCCGTCGACGAACACCACGACGCACGGCGAAACCCGCCGCACGTCGGCGAGAAACGACCCAATTGTGTTAATACTCCCGAGACGGCGGAAAATCGCCGGCGTCAAGAGAATCGCCGTTTTCTCGCCTTCCATGAACTTCACCGATTTGAAAGACAGCGTGTCGAAGGTCCGGAGCGGGACGAGATCAATATGAAATCTGATCTTCAAGTCGAGAGCGAATTGGGAGAGATTCTCCCTGATCAAACGAGACTCAATTGCGAAGTCCTCTGCCACGATGGCCGTGATGCGGAGCACGGGCGGGACGATGTTCCTGGACTCTGCCTTCTCCGCGATCTCCTTCATGAAGGAGGCGTACTGGCCTCCGAACCCGATGTCGAAATCGATGATATGAATGAAGGAGGAGGAGTTGAGAGCCTCGAGAAGGGCCTGGTTGGTGGTGAAATGGGAGAACATGGGGATGGGGGAGATGGCGGAGAAGACCTTGTAGGCTGTGATGGTGTGGACGACGTCGGGCATGGAGGAGAGGCGGTGGTTGGAGGCGGGGGAGAGGAGGGATTGGAGGGCTTCCTTGAAGAAGAAGGCGGCGCGGTGGAGGGGCTTGCCGGTGGAGGAGGATTGGAGGCGCTGGTTGAGGCGGTCTAGGATGGTGTGGGCGAGGTGGAAGTCGTTGGAGTCGAAGCAGTCGGCGGCTCGGACGATGTCTTCGAGGAATTCTAAGGAATCGAGGGAATTGAAAGGGGTTGGGAGTTGTTGGTCGGAGGGGATGAAATGGTCAGGGGAAGGGAGGAGGTGGGCTTGGTGATGGTCCAAGGGGTGGGAGTTGTGGAGGACGAAATCGGAGAATTGTGGATTGTGATTGTGATTGGGATTGGGATTGGGATTGGGATTGGAGTCATCGTGTAGGCCTAGATCGTCCATGATGGAGTCCCAGTCCAGGTTGTGGAGGGCTTGTTCATCCCACTCCACAGGAGGGTTGTTTGGAGGGACGTCCAGGGAGGTGCTGATGCCGGGGACCACGGGGCTCGGGCTGCGGCGGAGCTCGAGGACGGACGTGGTGGGCGTGGTAGCGGAAGTAGAGGAATTGAGTTTGGGATTAGGAGGAGGAGAGGGGGGTATGGAGGATTGGTGATTGGAAACGGGAACTCTCATAGCTAAGATGAGAATGATGAAGAAAACAAGAAGAGGAGTGTTTGGTTGTTGGTGTTGTTATTGTTTTTGTTTGTGGGATTTGTGGGATTTGTGTGTTGGATTTTGAAGAAGAGCGAGACTCAGTTTTGAAATGAAAATGGAGAGTAAGGCTTTTTATGTATGGTGAAAAGGAAAGAAAGGGGAGAGAGGTTAGCGTGTAAAATGAATGCCCAAAAGAGATAGCAACATAAAAAGGATCCTCTTTGGAAAATGGAACTGCCCAACCATCCTTTACAATTATTTACTTTTTTTTTCTTTTTTTTAATAATATTTTGAGTGTGGATACTACCTATTGTTCAAGGTTGCTCTATTATGTAAAATGTTGTTAGAGTTATATTTTTATTATTTGTGTAAAGTCTTTTATCTATAAATTTTGGGTAATTTTTTACCTTCTAATCTTTTGAGATAGGTTTGGTTGTGTTTTTGTTGAGTTTAGTGATGAAGAAGAAGCTTCTATATGGTAGAGTTTTGAATAGTGTCCTATAATTTTTTGAGTATGATGCAGTTTAGAAGTTTGCATGTAGCAAAAGTGCTTGATTCTATGCAATTATATTATGTGAAGGATTTAATATTTCTTTTGAGTGTCTACATCGAACTTAATGAAGCCAAGTGAAGTTCAAGTATGAAGGGAAGTTCGTCAAAGCGAACAAAAGGAAGCTCATCAAGACGAAGTGTTTGTCTAACCAGTCACGAGGAAGCAACGCTTCGTCGAATATAAAATACTTCGTCTCAACATTTCAACAAAGCCAACCAGAAGAAGATGTACTTCGTCACCACGAAGCCAACGAACCAGCGCACAACGAAGTAAACCAACCTGACATAGTTTCGTTTTAGCGAAACTAAGACGTAATCACCCCTGTCGAAGGACGCGTGTCAAGGATCCGAGATATGCTGATCAATCTCAGCCGTTGCACGTGGGATCGCGGAGCAGAAGTTGTCGCGCTCATTGAAGCTTGGCTATAAAAGGAGTCGTTTTCCTTCATTTGTCGTGGTCGAATCCCAGAGAGACGTTTGTCAAGACCAAAAAACAAGCCTATATTTTTACATTTAAATTGTTTTTAAAAAACCAAATAAAGTTTGTTTGATGAACAATAAAGAATAAAATAAAATAAAATTATGAACATTAAAAAAAAAGATAATCTAGACTAAACTAAAAAAACAAGCATATAAAGTAAAATATATAGATAAATAATACATTAAAAAATATAAATTATGTTTATGACATATTAATTATTACCTTGACATTATATTGAAAATATGTAGAAGGTGGAATTAGTAGGTTATAAGTTTTGCTCTTTTTAAAGGTAATTGTTTTAAGCTAATAAAAAAAGACCGCCTTTGTTTTTTATTTTTTCCAAACAACCTTTGATGGTTGATTGTGTATGATTCAACTTGACTTTTATTAAAACTAGTAATGTTTTGACTTTTATTAATACTAGTAATGTTTTGACTTTTATTAATACTAGTAAGGTTTGCTTTGGAGAATTACGGAAACTTAAAATGAAGGTAAACTTTATAATGTTTTTATTTTTAGTTGATTGTGATTTTTAAATTTTTTTTTTTTTTCAAAATCGAGTAAGTGGGAAGGAAATGATTCAAACCTGTAAATTTTTTACTATTAAATTATATAAGATAATACTGGATTTGAGATTTTGAGATTTTGTTTATTAGAAATTAACCGGTGAATTAACCAAACTCAAGAAAAAGGAAGTGTTTGGTAACATTCATATTTCCTATTTCTTGTTTATATTTCTCTTTTTTTAGAAACAACCTTGTTTGGTAACGATATTGTTTCTTGTTTTCAAATTTTTCGAAAAAAACGTTTCTACTATTTGGCTTGAAAGTGAATTGGAGTTTCTCGTGTTCTGTTTCTTTTTAAATGTTCATGTTTTTTTATGTTTTAATCCGGATTTATATTAAAAGAGTCCTGTGATTAATAAAATGTATTTTTGGCATGATGGTCAATAATAGTACCTATTCTACTTCTAAGCCTGGTTCAAAACTCAAGAAACAAGTAACATAAACAGTTATCAAACACATTTTTGTTTTTTGCTCTAAAAAATTAAAGAACAAGAAACAAGAACTAAGAAGCAAGAAACAAGAAATAAGACCGTTATCAAACGGGCCTTCAATATTTATCTACTTTTAGAGTTCACTATAATCAAGTTTATAATGTGAAAATTCATATATATAGTCAAGTTTATGGTAGATTTTTTTCACCCCTTTCTTCTTTTTCTTTTACCCTCAACAAAAAGACTTGGTTTTTTCCCCTAGTATTAAATTATAAGTTTTTCAACATAAACTTTCAAAATGGTATCTATTAGATACCTAAACTTTCAAAGCTGCTTTAAAAAAAAATTGCAACTATGACCTTTAAGGGGAGTAGAGATCTCATAATCACGTTTTTTTTTTTTTTTTTTTTTTAATTTTGAAAACAAGATCTCATAATTACAAATTATAGTAAGTTTGACGATTGCATTTACTTAATTCTTATTTTAAATTTCTAGTTTAACATTTGCATCACATCAAATAATTCAATAAATCTATCATATATTATTTACTATTTAATGCCAACAAGACGGAAAGTTTATAATAAGTTTTGAGTTTAATCAACTATCCTATAATAATTATTCTTTTAAAACTAATAACCACTTTGGGAGAGAATAGAACTCATAATCTATTGGCCAGTGATACATCAAGTCGATTAAACCTTTTTTTATTTATTATTAATTCAACAATATTTAGAGTTTGACTCGTAACTAATTGATAACTATGTGATACATGACGCCACTGCTGCTCCTTTGACGATTGAACTTTTTGCTTAATAATATTAGATGTTAATTATTTAACTATAAAATGTTGGCACTACGACTAAAACTATAAATTGTTAAGATAAAAGAAGATCTTGAATATATAAGTATGGACAATATTTCTATTCATATGAACAATTTTGGATGATGACGAAAAACAAAGTACTAAGGCCCCGTTTGATAACCATTTCGTTTTTTGTTTTTTGTTTCTAGTTTTTTATTTTTGGTTTTTGGTTTTTTGTTTTGAAAAATAAAAACAATATATGTTTGATAACTCATTTTAATTTTCTGTTTTTAAAAACTAAAACCAAAAAACATGTTTGATAACTGTTTTTTGTTTTCAGATTTCACATTTTACTTGACTTTTTTTAGTTTTTTACTATTTATTCTTGATTCTTTTATACTTTTTTAAAAACAAAAACAAAACTTTGGTTTTAAAAGCTACTTTTTTATTTTTTATAATTTTTTAATATTTTAAAAATGTTTTTAGAATTTTAAAAACAAAATCTAAAATTGGTTATCAAACGAACCTGTTTTTAAAATATTAAAAACAAAAACAGAAAACCAAAAATGAAATGATTATCAAACAGTGCCTACAATTTTATGTTCAAAGTGAATAATATTATTTCAATGTAGAAATATGTGATGTCCTTGACTTCGAACAAAAAAATTCAAATACATACAACTGTGACGAGCTATATAATTAATAATTATATAGGAATTAATTATGGTGGCCAACTACATAAAAATTAATTTTCTACTAATTTTTTAGGCATTCAAATATTCTAGGGTCATGCGATATGTCTCGTGAAACTGATCAAGTTGTACGAAGCTCGCCAGCACAATCATTGATATAAAAAAAAAGGAGCTATATAGTTCATAATTAGTTTTGAGTTAAAGTATAAATTTCGTAATTGTAGTTAGTAGAAATAGTTGATTGGATAAAGATCAGTTTCGAAATTGCATTAAATTGCTAAATTTCGATTTATTTTTATCAAATCTTTCTCTAATCATCCACTTTCATCATTTATACATGAATAATTAACTATCACATATTTAATTCGTTTCCTATTGTAAGGTATTAATTTTTAGATTTTTATCAAAATATGTGTAAGAATTAAATTTTAACTTTATTTAAATCATAGATTCCAAATTTATAATTTAACCATATCTTTTCTTGATTATATAATATATATATATATATATATATATATATATATATATATATTTCCATTTTAAAGGCGAGAGTAGAGCCACGAAGAAAATGAAGGAATTAAAAAAGGAATCAAAATGAGAAAAAGAAAAATCCGAAATGGCATTGACATGAGGGACAAGTAATATGGTAAAGATGGGGGCATGATCGACACTAGACAAAGCCCTGCCCCTCTCTTTTTCATCCCTTACAAGCTTCTCTTTCAAGCCTAATCTTACTTTTAGCTTTTCTTTGATTCTCGGCTTGCTCGGCTTCGGCTGAGCGTTCGAGCCGATATGATCCTAACCAATTTGTTTTGTTCGTGTGCATGCAGCGAAGCTAAGAGCGAAGTTCCGAAGCCGAGCCGTGGAAAGCCAGAGAGGTCAAGAGAAACTTTATGATCATCTCACAAGGGGGAAGGTTGGATAAACAGAAAAGAAAAAAGGATGTTTAATTAAGCGTTGGTTTATTGAATAATGCAATATCCTTTCTAAAGGGGTTTTGAAATTTTTGGTAGTTTTTGTGTTGGTTGCAATGTACTTTGTGCCTTAAATCATTGTTTTATACTCTTTCTATAGAAACTTTTTATTTGTTCGCAAAATTGTTCTTTACCAAGATTTAGTAACTAAAGAAACATTGTTTTGTTCTCAATCATTTGTGTTTCTTTCTATTTCGTAGATATGACATTGACAATTAATTTTTAGTTACTAACAAATGGTTGGAAACTTGATAATTAATTAATAATTATTTGTAATTATTAATAATTTCAAAAAATATTATTATTATTATTTGTCAACATAGACATAGTTAACAGTATAATTCGATTAAGAGGAATCCCTATTATTATTATTATTATTATTATTACTTTTTTTTTTTTTTTTTTTTTTTTTTTTTTGGTGCACTTAATATGATTTTCTTAGAAATAAGATTTTGTTTGATAAATTTAATTTATAATATACGTTTTAAACACTACTCAATGAACATTAAAATATTGTAGTATTTCGGCAACAGTAGCATAACTTTACTAACATTTTATATGACCTAGTAACTATAAGGTTACAAGTTCGAATCTTCTCTCTCCCAATATCATTCAGTGAAAATATCTTAGGATAAATTGAGGCATTTTTTTTTCTATAACAATAATATAAATTAAAAATAGATAAAAGAAAATTTTGTTTTTTAGAAATAAATTTTATCTTACTTGAATACTATCATATGGCCTCAAATATGGGTGGATGACAATTCAACCTATGATATTTTAGAGGTAGAGTCTTTTCTTTTTAGTTTAAATTGGGAGAAAAAGTCCATAAAAAATGAGAGTAAAATATTAATTTTTAAAATTGAATTAATAACTTTGATGTTAAATTAAATTATTACTAATTAATAAAATTAATACGTAACTAAATACAGAACCTTAAAGCTATAGTACTCTATTGAAAGAGAGAATTGGGATAAAATTGATATGATTTTATTAATATCCCACTGAGGTATTTAAAGATGAAAATACATCAGAAATGAATAATTAACAAATTAACTCCTTTATAACCAACATAACAAAATA
>JBBMEF010069189.1:0-10801 GCA_037832685.1 Sicyos baderoa | reverse complement strand
TATAAATTAATTTTTAAAAAGAAGTTGCTATAATTTTAATAAGAGTTTGAAATTTTGCTATACAATGCAAATTCCCTAATTTTATTGTGTGCATTATTATTATTTTTCTTTTTGTCATCTTTTTAAGAAAATTGTTTTAATAAAATTTATTTTATTTCTGTTGAAACACATTTTTCATTTCCTCCATAAAATTGAAATACTCATGCATTGGATTTCTATGATCAATATACATAATTTTCAATCAATAACATAAATCATCTTCGATCAATAGTGTCGATAAATTTCAATTAATATAGTTTTTAATTAAAGTCATAAATAATTTTCAATCACTACAGCCGAATCAAAGCATGAATAATAGAATATAATTAGACAAAAAACGGCTAAATTATGAATAAAATAAACCGAATCAAATGTTATAATTTAATTAAACAATAAAAAAGTTATTAACTACGGAAAATTCCTATTTTTTTATAGGGAATATTTTTCCTAAATTGATCGATCTAATAAATATTTATGTAACTTTCCTCTCTAGCCACGATAATTTTTTCAAACTATTTATTAACTTTTTATTTCTCTAGCTAACATAGAATTTATATTTTTTAATTTACTTTCTCGCTCACTTAGCTAATAAGAGGAAAGCTTATTTGTCATGATTATAACTTGGTGATTAAGAAATTATTAACACAACTTGAAAAAAAAAAAAAAACCATTTATTCAAATCTCTTCATACTTAAATGTTATTGAATTATGAATTTAAAAAAAAAGGAAAAAAAAAAAGAAGAATCAACACTCAATTGAAATTTTATTTTTTATCTTTGGGAAATTTGTCTCTTTCCCATATATTTTTCTTCTTTCTCCTTACTGCTCTTTCCCTTTTTTATGTCTACCTAGATTTATCTCTGTATGAACTTAAAAGCCTAAAGGAATCATCAAATCAGGTTGATTTTCTATTTTTAAAAACAAAATAGTATAAAGTTTTTGGTTTGAAAAATATAAACCAAAAACTTTTAACCGAAGTAGTTATGAAATAATTAGGAGAAATAAGTTTTATAATCGATAAAAAACCAAGATATGTTGACTAGAGTATCAATTTTTTTTTTTTTTTTTTTTTTTACAACTAGAGTATCAATAGTTTAGAGAAATATTTACGTCATGTCCGGATATTATATATAAAATAATACTCAGCTATGTGGCTCAATATGGGTCACAACCTATTTTCATTTACTTTACTTTTTTATCTTTTAAAATTAAAATTAAAATTAAATAAATTATGGCATATTTTGGGTCACATTTGTAGGCATTATTTTATATATGATACCGGTACATGGTGTAAATATTCCTCAATAATTAATTGGTCGTTAAATAATTGATTTTTCAAAGTTATTTCGTAGATGTTGAATTTAGAGGGAGCGTTGTCGACATGTAGGTCCAACATTCTAGAAGTTTTCCTTTATGTGTGACACTCTACAAAACACATCATTCACTTTTCCCAAGAAACAATGTCTTTATGTCACATGTTTCTCTTTAATGATTCAAAGGGAAAAATAAAATGACTGACTGACATGAAAGCATAGATAAAAGGTAAGTAATAAAATAATAAAAATATGAAATAGGCTCAACTATATTTAATTTTATATATTTTTGGTAATAGTAGCGAGAGAATTAAAAAAAAGACTATTAAATTAATTTTGAGTAATACTTAGGTAAGGGTGGAAATACTTACCCACATTTACAACCACACATTTTTTACTTTTCTCTATTTTAGTATTTCTGTCTCCATCAATTAAAGCCAATTTTTTTTAAAAAGTAAAAATATGTGGCTCAAAAGTGGGTAAGTATATTAAAAATGCTTACTCACTCTTACCTAAGTATTACTCATTAATTTTCTGATACAATAATAATGAGGGAGAGGAATTCAAATTTGTAGCCTCATAATTACTAGTTTGTACAAGATGTTAGTAGAATTATGCTATTTTTTGGCACCACTAAATTTATTTTGAGATTTACAAATTGATATTAGAATTTAAAATTTTCAAATGTTAGGAAGATTTTAGTTTCATCTTAAAAAAAAAGGAAAGATCATTTCCAATCCAACCTATTATATTGTTTGAATTCATGTTGAGATGACTAACATAATTAAAAAAAAAATAATAATAATCCTTTTATTAGATCATCTAATTAGGATAACCCTTGACCTACCACACTCGATTATCATAAATCTTTAGCGAAAAAAATCAAGATGCTTGGACCAACGAGACATATTTCACGTGTTAAACGATCTCATATGAAAATTTTGTTATTTTATTTTATTTTTTGGAAAAAGTTTACGATTTCATCTTAAAACTTTGAGTTTACATCTCTTTACGGTTCGAAAAAAAAAAAAAAAAATATATATATATATATATATGGAAAAAAATCACATAAAAATGTGTTAAAATATAGCGTGAAATCTTATAAAAATGTGTTACATAAGAGCGTGGATTAGGCTCAATACCTTATGCTCCTGACATACCGTAATCTAAATATCTTTTTCGAAAATAAAAACTTGTCCAATGAATTTATGTATAGCACTACAGCCATCACAGTAAAAGCCTGTATAAGTAAACATCTATTACATAATTTGGGTTGAATCGAGCCAATATTTTAACAACTTATGAATGGAATCGAAAATTTCGGTTCCCTTTTTAACTCAAAACTCAATCCAAATTGAAAAGAAAAAAAATAATAGTAATAAAAAAAAGACAAAATCAACCCAATTCAACTCTTACCATCAGGGTTAAGTAGTCTGAATTTGTCTTGGATTTTTTGTACCATCCTTTCTACCAATTGATTTTCTTTTTTTTTTTTTTTTTTTTTGAGTACAAATTGAGAGAGTGATAAAAAAATTCTACGCAATGGTACAATTGCTCTCAAATGAATGAGAGCCAAATACTAATTCTCAGAATTGAACTTGTGATCATGATGTTGAAAAAGAGCACCATCAAACAATAAAACTAATGTGCTACTGACCTTTATAATCAATACAATATAAATAAAATATAAATAAAATTGGAGATTCGATTCAAAAAGATATTGTCTCGACACATTACGAATGTCACATTAAAAAGATGGCCGAGAGACCTTCTAACATTCATTCATAAGATAGGAAGGCAACTATGTGGGTGTCTTATATACATTAGTCATACTTACGATTTTGATTTATAGAACTATACACATTTCAACATTTCAAATTTTATGTATATGCATATGCAAAACATATTAAACTAAACTATAATTGATTCTGATATTATTTTTAAGGGGTTTAACGTTAGGAAAATTTGATAAAATTTAGCAACTATAGTCAAATATACAATATACAGTAATATTTTTTATATCGAAATATGAGTATTATTTATATTATATATTTGATTATTGATGCTAAATATTTTCAAATTTACCTAGATCTATAATTATTTTGTAAAATTTGACTATATAGTACAATTTCCCTATTTTTAAAAGAAAAAAAAATCAATCGAGTAAGGTATTAATACTGTGACATTGGTTGCCAAAGATGACCCTTGACCTACCACAGATTATCCTAATCCCTTCAATAAAAATTTCCAAGAAGCTTTGGAGTTGCGAGACATATATAATCCACGTGTTACACAATCTCATATGGAAATTAAAATTATAAGCTTTTCTCTCATACATTGTTGAAAAACGAACTTAATTAAACTTTATATGTCATAATTTTGTTGGGGATCTCATGTTCAAAAGAAGGTTGAGATGTAGATTATTTCTTTCCTAACCCATTTAATTTAAAAATGAAATCTTACATCATTTAATATAGTCATTTAATATGACTATATTAAATGATGCATAGCCTATTTATTAATCATGAACAAGTATTCAGAATGTACAAAAAAATAAAAAATCGACAACCTAAACAAAAATGATTATCCAACCCAAACAATAAGGACATTGTTGGGTTATAATTCTTTTTGTATTGAATTGGTTATGAGTTTCTAATTTGTTATGAGTTGGTTCTTGGATTAGTCAAATTTTAACTCGTCCAATCAAACCCAATTTAATAACAATATTATATATGTGTGTTTATAAAATTAATTAATAAGATATACTATTAGCATATTGGTAAAGAACATAGACTAATAAAATAAACAATATCTAGGCTTAAGTCTAGTATCATGCATTATACTGTCACATGAATTGAGAGGAGTTCGAGGATTTTCAAAGACATCATCTCCATAGGCGCTTTAGAAAGATATGTTTGTAACTTAGCATCTTGGTACCATAGATCTAATTTATTTTTAAACTATGATATTTCTTCTATAACTCTTAATTCAAAAAAAAATTTCAATTCCGTGTAACATGTTTTTGTTTGTACCTTACATACTTTATCATCAATAAATTGAAGTATTCCTTTCCAACAAAAAAGAAAAAGAAAAAAGAAAAAGATATGAGTAGATTGAAAACTGCCTACGAGATTAAATCATTAGACTACATAAAAGTACGTTCTTACAATCCAGAGATATAATAAGTTCGAATCTTCTATCTCGATTCCTATTTTATTAGGAAAAGAATATTCAAAATTGTTGTGATCAATTTTTTCACGTTGAACATATAACAACCTAATGGCTTAAGTAATCTAGTAGGTTGGATAGGATGATTGAATTGTCCCAAAATTTAGGGTTTAAGATTACATGAGAAAATGAAATGAAATGAAAGGATAGCTGCAAGCTTCTTCATTTGTTTGACATTTTATTTTATTAATTTTTAAATCAATTTGACATTTTATGTTTGCCCCCTATTTGCGATAACTCGATACCTGCACGTAAGCACACAAGACTTCCCACATTATACAAAAAGACAAAACTGACCTAACTCTAAGAACTCAAAAACCCTAGTATTATACCAATTAAACCACCACACGTAAGCAACAAAATCTTTCACTAATTATATTATAATCACGTTTTCCACTGTTTAAACATAAGATACGTGCACTCTTATTCTTAATCACATAAGCAAAATTTCATTCTTCTTTTCTATTAGTTATTTGACGCCCTAAATATTAACCTAGTTTGTAAAAGGAAAACCGAGTTAAGATCTATTGGTGAAGCATTCGGTTTTGACATTCGGAGACGCAACATAACTCTCGACGAGGTTTAGGTTAATGCTCGTAAAATTTAAGTTGTATGAAGATTATGATTTAAGTATTCTATTTAGAACTTTTATTTTTGTTTAGGATTTAAGATAGATGTAATGTATAATTTCTCCTTAAACTAATAAGCCCTTTCTTACACCAATTTGATATATGGGTGGTTTTTCTAGTTCTTTTATATTTTTTTATTGGAGATATTAGTTTTTTGTCATAATATGTTCATTATGAGAACCCTATTAAAAAACCGAGGCCACCACAATGAGATACGTAATTTTGGCCGTTTAATGTATAAGAAAGAAAATGTAACAATATCTCACAATTCCATCTATTTAGAGATTTTCACCATATGTAGATTACTCCTTTAATCATAGATTAGTTTTAAGTTGTTTTCTTGTTTTCTAATATGGTATCAAATGTCTAAGTCTAAAACCGTAAAATTTAAAGGGTATTTGATCCATAAATTTGGATCTAATCCAAGTAGGTAAAACCTAAGGGGCGTTTGATTTACAAATTTGGATCAAAACCCAAGTAGATAATTCATTTCAAAAATTCATATCTAATCCAAATTTGAGAGTATGTCAAAGACTCTTACCTTGTCCACAATGAAACCTCAAGTTATATCATACATACATGAAGATGATTTTTAAGATCTTAGTCACATTATTTCTGACTTTTTAAATCCTAGTGACATTAGTCGGTATGCCACATAACATTAGTCGAGGTGTGCAAAAACTGGACCGGCCATGGGAGGGATATCAAAAAAAAAAGAAAAAAGAAAATCCTAGTGTGTTTATCTTATCCAATAATTTCTCTATAAATAGACTCCAAAATGACATGACATTTTGCACCCCTCATTGCTCCAAACCTTAGCATCTTTCTTATAGCAATGGCTTCCAAAGCTCTCCAACTCATTTCAGTCATCCTTCTACTTCTTTCCATCTTCCCTCATCCAATCAAGTCAATATCTCCAATAATTTTCAAACACAATTCCCACAACACAAACTCATCTTCCTTGTTATTTCTTAAAAACCTCCAAGGATGTCGTTTGGGAGACACAAAACAAGACATTCATAAAATAAAAAACTACCTTAGACGGTTTGGTTACATACCCAATTACCAAACACAATCAAACGCCATGGATAACGACATCTTCGACACCGCCTTAGAATCCGCCATTAGAACCTACCAAAAAAACTTCAATCTCATCCCCTCTGGAGTGTTGGACAACAAAACCCTAGCTCAAATGGCCAAACCTAGATGTGGGGTTGAAGATGTTATCAATGGCACGACTCGAATGAGATCATCAAACAGCCATGGCCATAATTTCCATGCAGTTTCTCACTTTGCTTTCTTTGAAGGAAACCTAAAATGGCCAAATTCAAAGTTCCAATTGAGCTATGCATTTCCTCCTGGCTACCCATCTGAGGCAATACCCCCCCGTTTCGAGAGCGTTTTCGAAGTGGGGTTCGAATACTCATTTCAGATTCTTTCGTGTTTTGGATCATAACAAAGCTGATATACGGATTAGCTTCGAAAGGGGGGAGCATGGAGATGATGCTGCGTTCGATGGCGTCGGGGGAGTGTTGGCGCATGCGTATCCGCCCACAGACGGGAGGCTTCACTTGGATGCGGATGAGAGTTGGTCTGTGGGGGCTGTTGATGGGTATTTTGATGTGGAGACTGTGGCTTTGCATGAGATTGGGCATGTTCTTGGGCTTCAGCACAGCTCCATTGAAAGAGCTATCATGTTTCCAAGCATATCAGATGGAGTTACCAAGGGTTTGCATGTGGATGATATTGCTGGGATTAAGTCTTTATATAAAGTTTAATTTGCTTTTAAATTATGTCTTTCTTTGTTAATGTTGAAATGAATTAATGTATATAATGTCTTAATTAGTTGAATTAGGTATGTTTGTTGTTCATTATTAATCCTCTCATCAAGTGTATAGGATTGTTGTTGCATTTTTAATTGTAAAATAAATAAAGTTATTATTTTTGTAATGGAGTGCACACTATGTACATTTGAAACATCTAGCCTCTTAACCAAAACTAGCACTAGCATAAATTTAAACCAATTAAAAAAAGACTCGTAAATTAATGGGGGATTTTTGTAATGTTCGAGTTTATATATCCAAGAATGATACATAAATGAATCTTAATCACAATTGAAGTAGAGGTCTTGAGGATGTACACCTCATGATTAAGAATGAAATACTTAAAAAAGAAAATGAAAGTTATTACATATCTATACTAAATAAGGTGCCATTTCTCTTTTTGGTGTCTCAATATCAAAAGAACTCTACAATTAAACGTGTTTATCTTAATTAAGAAATTTTAAGTCGGTGTCATCATTAGTGTTTTTATAGAACATATGTGATGTAAAAAAAAATATTGTTGAAGTACTCGTATAGGATCTCCTAGATAAAGGAGAAAGATTGAGAGAGAGAGATCGAATCCAGATATATAGATGACTTCATAGGATAAGAGAAATCTTCATAATTGTCTAGAAAGAAGATGATTTCATGATATTTTTAAATAAAAAAGGATTTCATGATATTTATTTTTATTTTGAAAAAGATGCTTCATTCCTAAATCAACATTGCAAGATTTTATTGCTCAATTAAAACATAACTAATTTTTATTGAGTTCTACAACAATTCGAAGTGAAACATTCGAAGCTATTATAACCTCTTCGTTATTAGATATGTATCGATACTTTTGAGCGGCTGCTCTTATTGGCAAAACATTACTCTAAAAGAACACAAAGATAATTTCAAGATGCACCAACCATCAAATCCATCACAAAATTGGTGCGCTAAGCATCAGTCCATCCGATATACAAATCCCAAACTCCATCGACATCGTCGTTATCTAAGTACTTGATTGTATTGGCGTCAATCGTAGGATACATGATGGTGTAACGCGATTCGCTGTGTTCGAGCCCAAGAATGTGTCCCATCTCATGCATTGCAACAGTGTAAAGATCGAACATACCCTCATAAGCTCCATCAATCCAAGGCCACGCATCATTGAAGTGAAGCCTCCCATCATCAGGCTCGAAAGCATGAGCCAGCACCTTGGGTCCAAAAGGATACCCATCTCCATGGTCTTCATGTTCGAAGCTTATTCTAATATCATGCTCATCATTTTCACCAACTTCTTTGAATGTAAATCTCGTGGACATAGCCCATGTAGCAATTGCAACATTCACCGGCTTTTTGAAGTAAGATGGAAACAAGTTATGAAATGCATATTTTAAGTTGTATTTGGTGTTAGGCCATTTGGTCTTTCGAGGGAAGTACTTGAATAATGTTCCTACGGTGTGGCGATCCACGTCGTCTTCGCCTGCCTCCGTCGAGTTCACCTTGTTGTTGAACACGTCGGGAACCCCACATCGAGGCTTCGACATTTCTTCTAACGTATTGCCATCTAAAATGCCGCTCACGTTGAGCTTGAAGAACTTTTGGTAAGTTTTGAGGGCGAGTTCTAAGTTTTCGTCGAAGACGTTGATATTCGTCTCGACGTTGTTGCTCAAGTAACCGTAACGTTGGAGGTAAGCCTTGACAGTGTTGATATATTCCTTCAATGTTGTGGCCCTTGCGACTTCCTAGAAGATGTTGAGCGAATGGAGATCGAGACGATTTGTGGATGTGGAAGAGGTCACGTGCCGAGATCACGTGAGGAGCTATCGATGTGAGCAGTAGGAAGAGTTGGAGAAATAGTTTGAATTCCATGTTGATATGAAACTAGAGAGAATTAAGATTTGATATGTGTGACGATCGTTTGTAACTTGAGGCCTTTTAAAGGAATTTTTAATGAAGAAAAAACTAAGCTGGTTGGGCTGTATATGCATGCATGAAAAATTAATAATTTGAAAACTAAGCTTTATCGGATAATTCTATATTGGAGAATATTGCGTGATATTGTAATTAAACTGATGATCTAGTAAGATGTTATACTTTATATAGATGTATACTTATAGAAAATATATTTTATCATAATCTATATGGGAAGTTTTTTTTTTTTTTTTTGAGTAGAAAGCGGAAAGAGAGGATCACAAAACCTACATAGAAGTTCTAAATGAAAACCAAATACTAATTTTCAAGATCAAATTTGTAACGATGATAATAAATTGGATTTTTTTTCCTCTTTCCTAACGAAAACCAATTATCGAACAATAAAATCAACACGTCACAAACTATTTTGGTATATAGGAAAGTTTTGCTTTAAAACTAACTTATTATGAAATTGATATGATTATTCACTAGGAAACTAACGGCATCAAAGCTCTTGAAAATTTATATATAGATAGATTTAAATCATATATGTAAATTCTCAAAAAAAAAAAAAAAGTAACAATATTAACAAATTTTTTTATTTTAAAAATATTATAAACTATGGTGAACGGCAACCTGATATATACTGGCTAGTGATTTCATTATTGTGTGGAAATCTAATTTAACACTATACACACTTCGATCTCTGGTATTGATGTTTGTAGTTTGTTTCTTTCAACTGGTATTAAAAAATAATAATAATAATAATTGTGTGTTTGAAAAAGTAATGATTTATATATAATAGGTAAAGGAATTAACGTGAATTGAGAAGGATGGCAGGTTTTTGTACTACTGAACCTTAATTCTGCTTACTCCTCGCTTGCGCTTTTATAATATTATTTCGTATCTTTCTTCAACAAAAAAAAAAACAAAAGGGTTTATAGTTGGAAAGGAAAGGAAGATGCTAATCGAGATTCTCATGATTCTGGAAAATGAGGAATCTTCCTTCTTTTTTTTTTTTTTATAAAATATGTGGATTAATTCCTTAATTTTCAATTAGTATTGAAGTGAAAAATAAAAGAAGAACAAAAATTTGAAAACCACTCAAAATAATTTAAAAATAATGATATTAAATAGATGATAAAAGTTAAATACAATTCTCCGGAAAAAAAAGTTAAATACAATTGTTAAAAAAAAAAAAAAAAAACATGATTACCTAACTATTTTAAATTTTAAGTGGTTAAATATGTTTTGAAAATGTATTATTATGAATTGGTGACTTAGTAATTTTTGTTTTGAGGAAATTTAATTCAACACCATTTTCCTTTCCTCAACTTATACTCAAAAAATTATGAAAAAAAAATGTTATAAGGGTAATAAAAATATTTGTCAGTTAATCAATTAATAATTAATAATTAATAATATTAAGTAGATAAAAATTCAATTCAAATTTTTTAAAATTAGAAAAATAATAATTACACAACTAATAGTAATTATAAATAGTGAAAGTTTTCGTAAAACTGAGATATTATGAAAATGAAAATAATTGTTAAGCAATTAATTAAAATTAATAATATTAAGGGAATTTATCGCGTATAGCACATTTTTTCCCTTGTATTATATTTGTGTTACAAATCTTAAAATATTTTCATGTATAGCACATTTTCTAAAAACATTTTTTCTTTCCAAATCTACCCTTCCCGACTTCCATGAGTTTAGCCGATAGACTTCCATCAGTTCAGCTAATTTTTAATGAAGGGGTCTTTTAGTAAATTTACCAATCCCGTTTTCATAAATCAAGTTCAAACACCATTTCTTTGAAACAAATTGCATATATAATCATAAATTATCTTACCTCTTTTTTTTC
>JBBMEF010069178.1:0-10802 GCA_037832685.1 Sicyos baderoa | reverse complement strand
GGCTCTCTCATGACACATGAGATTACCATAAAAGAGAACATGGAAGATGAGTCCAAAAAGAAAAAGAGTATTGCTTTAAAGTCTATCACCTTGGAAGTTGACTCCGAAGATGAAGATGTTCTTGATGAAGACGATATTGAATATTTCTCACGTAAGTACAAGAATTTCATCAAGAGGAATAAGCAATTTAGAAAGAACATTTCCAACCAAAGAGAATCAAAAGGCGAAAAGAGCAAGAAGGATGAGGTAATATGTTATGAATGCAAGAAACCGGGTCATATAAGAACGGATTGTCCTCTCCTCAAATCAGACTTTTCTTGAGCAGTTGGAAACTGTCTTCGCATTCCCTAGTCCAAACGAACGGGCAATCCTTTCTTGTAAGCTGTGTCAAAGGGCCTGCTATCTTGGAAAAACTGAAGATGAAGCGTCTGTAGTAGCCTGCCAACCTAAAAAAGATGCGCACCTCTGATGCTGAGGTCGGTCGAGCCCACGAGCTCACCGCCTCTACCTTGGTCGGATCCACTGCTATGTCATCACGAGAGATCACATGTCCAAGGAATGACACACAACTCAACCAAAACCCGCACTTAGAAAACTTGGCGTACAACTGATGCTCCCTCAAAGTTGACAAGACTCGTCTCAAGTGTCCCTCATGCTCTGCCCGATCCTTGGAGTAAATCAGAATATCGTCAATGAACACTATCACAAAGTTGTCTAGGAAATCTTTGAATACTCGATTCATCACATCCATAAAAGCGGCTGGTGCATTGGTCAGTCCAAAAGACATCACAACAAACTCGTAATGCCCGTAAAGAGATCTGAAAGTTGTCTTAGGGATATCAGTATCCCTAATCCGTAACTGATGGTAGCCAGAACGCATGTCAATCTTGGAGAAAACGGAAGCACCTTGCAATTGATCAAACAAATCTTCTATCCTGGGTAGTGGGTACTTGTTCTTCACTGTAACTCTGTTCAACTCCCGATAGTCGATACACAAACTCATGGAGCCATTTTCTTCTTCACAAACAACATAGGAGCTCCCCATGGGAACACACTAGGTCGGATGAAACCTCGGTCCATAAACTCTTGTAATTGCACCTTTAACTCCTTCAACTCTGTTAGGGCCATTCGATACGGAGCTTTAGAAATAGGAACCGTACCAAGCTCAAGCTCAATATGGAAATCAACTGATCGAGATGGCGGCAGACCGGGCAACTCCTCCAGGAAAACATCAGGAAACTCTCAAACCACGGGCACCGCATCTAAGCTCCAACTTGGCCGAGTTTCACTCGACACACTTGCTAAACAACCCCAAGCTCCTCGAGCGATCAACTTGTTAGCCTTTGCAGTAGAAATCAAACTGGGATAGTCTCCCGACCTACGCCCTCTGAACTTGAAACTCGGTCTTGAAGGAGGGTGGAAGATGACCTCCTTCCTACGCCAGTCAATGACTGCGTGGTTCTCCGACAACCACTCCATCCCAAAGATGGCATCAAAGTCGATCAACAGTAAGACAATCAAACAAACATCTAGAAGTTGGTCGGATACCTGTATCTGACCAGCCCTCTTCAAATTAGTAAACATGCAAACACCCGATGGTGTAGAAACAGACAATTCAAAACCTAGGGGCTCTAATTCCAAGCAAGCAGCTGTCACACATGCAGAAGAAATAAATGTGTGCGTGGAACCAGTGTCAAACAGTACATAAGCTAAATGACCTAAGATAGGCAGAGTACATGTGACCGTGGTGTTAGCCTCCTCAGCCTGCTGGCGAGTGGTCGAGAAAACACGTCCCTGTTGCTGGTGTTGCATAGGGACAGGCAATGCTGGAGCAGAAACACCTGAAGGGCACGGTAGGCTGCATTGTGCTGCAAAGTGGCCCTCTTGGCCACACTGGTAACACCTCTTTGCCCTCGGCTGGCTAGGCCCTTGAGGAGCCTTCGGTGGACGCCCCTGATGGGTCCTCAACCCCCCATGCTGACAAGAGCCTCCTCCTACACTCGCCTGACCTCTGAACTTACCAGTAATCCCCTGACTAGAATTCCCCTGACTAAACTGCCCCTAACTGAACTGCCCACGAGGCTGAGATCCTCTATGGTAAGGCTCGTACCTCTGTCTCTGACTGGAAGCAGCACTGGAACCACCTTGAGCTGTGAGAGCTCCTGACAATTGCAGCTCTACACAAAGGGCTTTCTGGACGGCAATGGCATAACTCTAAGGGTCGTGGGCATTCACCCCTACCTGGATCTCCAGCCTCAGGCCTCTCACAAACATGTCCATCTTGTCCTTGTCTATCTCCACCAGTCTGGGTGCATAACGACACAAGTTTGAGAACTTTTCCTCATAGACGGCTACAGTCATGCCCCCCTGCCTCAGCGAGGTGAAATCTGCTATCATCTTCTGTAAGGCCATGGGCGTCAAAAACTTATTTAGAAACTCTTCTTTGAATTGAGTCCAAGTGACCGGCACACCTCTTGTGGGGATGGACCTCTCAACTGACTTCCACCACCAATGTGCTCTCTCTTTAAGGACATGTACAACACATCGAACCTTATGCTCTTCTAGACAGTTCATATTATGGAACAGGTCCTCTATGCTTGACAACCACAGCTCAGCAACTTCAGGTTTAGCTGTCTCCCCAACGAAAACAGGTGGATTCCATCTATTAAAGTCCCGAATGACCCTGCCTTCAGAACTACCTCCTTGCTGACCCAACACAATCTGGGCCAACTAAGCAACAATTGATACCATGGCCTGAGTCACTGTCTCGACCACTAAACTACCCACCAACGAACGTAAGGCTGCAGCTAACACAGAAAATACTACATTCCCCATAGCAGGGGCACCTGGTGGCTCAAGAACTGGCGATGATGGAACCGACTGATCCTAATGACTCTAATGGCGCCGTTACTCGTGATGATTTTAAAAAAGAAAGTTTAAATGGGACATGCACCACGTACGAATAAATATTTAAAAAAGATAAATGATTCATAAATGGTTCAAATAGTTCGAAAGATCATAGGGGTTCCCAAGGTTAAAGAGTCATGGAAGAAAAACATGCAAACCACAATGAGTCTAAACAACTTAAAACATCAGTTCGAAATGCTAAAATGAATAACATAGTGCGGAAGAAATGACGCCATTCCCATGACCACCGAGCTCCACATTCAGCCACTACCTGAAAGATATAAGGGGTGAGTACATATATAAATATATATACCTAGTAAGAAATTCATAATGGGGAAAGTCATGCGAGTATTAACAGGACGCGAACAGTGGATCTAACACATCATGCAAAAACAAAGTAAAATCACACAAGGTAGGGTCGATCCATTGATTGATCACTACCAAGTCAACGATGCTCATACTGTGACAACAGGGGCATACGCGGATGCCGAGATAATCACCTGAACCTATCAGGGAGGCATCCTCGAGTGAGGAATACACACAATATCCCTAAACCTCGGGCTAAAATAAATGGGGGGTGTCGTAGCTAACCCCGGCATGCGGGGACCGATGTCTGTAGACAACATCCCAGGCATGTAGGCTCACCGACATGCATTCCTCCGCGCCGTCATCTGTCTCACTGGCCTCTTCCCGTATGCGTCAGGATCAATGTCGGCCATGAAGGCCCTCCGCCTCACATACGGGGCCGTTGTACTAGCTTCTAGGTCAATGCGAGTCATGGCTCGCCCTCCGTCTCACACACTACAACGATCAAACAAGTAGAACATACAACATTCTATACAAATCCAACCAGATAAAAGATAACCAATTAAGTCACAGAAGCTCGAGTTACCACATGTTTCACAATTAATATAGTCCACGACATACAACACAAACCGGGATGGCACATGTAACATTCTACGGATCATACGAGTCAAGTTCACAACATGAGATATCACAAATATACGAGAGAAAACTTCACAACATGAGATATCAACATACGAGAGCATACATTCACTAAACAAGATACAATTTCGCAAAAAAAGCATAACGAGAAAATAAACAACATAGAACAATTATCCAAACATCATGTTATAGCCCGAAAGCCCTAGTCATGTCATTACTTGCGATGAAATTGCCACACCTGACTCATAATGAAAACCGGCCCCTTAACTTTCTCGACGACTCGATCGAACACCAAAACTACCACTCTAGCTAAGAAAAGTCTCCTGTGTCACCTAAACGAGAAACAAATTAGCCGAGGGTTCGTTAGAAAGGATCTAAACAAACTACGAACAGAAAAAGAACCACGGGATCGAGGGGAAGAGGTTGTCTGGAAACGCGTCACTGGAGCCCAGCAAGGCTCGGCGGCGAGCTGTGACGAAACGGAGCGGGTCAAACCTCGTTGGAAAGGTCTCAATGTCTAGAACAAGGAACCGGTCTCGGAATTTCAAACAGAGCTCTCTAGCAACGGGAAACTGCAAAAGAAGTTGCGAAAATCAAATTGGAGAATCGCCAGAATCCATGGAAACTCACCGGAAAACATGGGGAAAAGTAGAGAAACAGTAGAAAAGTGTCTTTCAAGGAGAAATGAGGTGAAACACGGAAGGAACGGAGCTCGAAGTGCTTGGAATGGAAACAAAAAGACCCACAAAAGCTTGTTCGGACACCGGCGACACGGCGGCAGCGCTTGTCAAGCGGCAGTGGTGGCCGGTAGAGGGCGGTGGTGGCCAACGAAGGGTGATGGTGGTCGGTGGAGGAGCAGAGGTGAGGTTTTGGGTTTGGGGGTGGGTTTTGGCGTGAGAAAATAGTGGCTGTTTGTATTTTTTATTATTTTTTTTTTTTTTTATATTGGCAGCTGGGAAACTTTCTATATTAATAAAAATTAACAATTTCTCCTAAACCTTAAACCCTTTATATATCCACCCAAACCCCTCTGTTTTAGGAAAGCAACTCAAAAACCCCAAAAATCCTAAATAATTTTATCTACAAATAGAAAATAGCATTTAGAATTCACAATTAAATACATAAAGACAAATATTAAACACAAAATACAAATAATAAGAGGAATAAACTAGAATAATTAGTGATAAATTAATAAAAAGAAACTGAATCTTTACCACTAATGCCAACTCTAACCGAGTCGTGTCGTAGAGGACCTGGGTGTCGAACACTATTATGCATTTAGAGTTAATGAATTAGGTCGAGTCGGGTCCTTACGTAGTCGTGTGGCTGGTAAAAGTAAATCAAATGGTGGTAGATTATTGACCATTTGAAGTATTAAACTTAGGGATATTAGAACTCATTGTACGAACTTGCCTTGAGTTTCTTAACGAAGAAGAAGGCTTGTTTTCAGCCGCCACCACGACCGCCACTAATTACAAAGACATGATGATGATAAAGAAGACGACGATTGATGAAACCAAGCAAAAACAAAAAATATATGAGAAGAAGGAAGATTCAAGTTTTGATATATCAGCTAATTGGTCTTCACTTATGCAGTAGATGAGATCAATCACTTTCTCATTGTTGAGTTCACGCAGATAATGATACTTCACATCTATATGTTTACTTCGACCATGCAAAACTGGATTTTGGGATAGTTTTATTGCAGAACTACTGTCACAATAAATTACAATTGCATCTTCCTGTATGAATTGCAATTCACCAAGATTTTTCTTCAACAAAATTGTTTGGCATGAGCAAGAGGTTGCTGCAACAAATTCAACCTCAATTGTCGATAAAGTAACAATTGATTGCTTTTTTGATGACCAACATACTGCTGCAGAACCGAGTGTAAATACGTGACCTGAAGTACTTTTCCTATCATCTTCATCACCTGCAAAGTCACTATCTGTGAAGCCAATTAAATTAGACCTTGCATCCTTTTCATAGAATAACCCAAAATCTCTAGTTCCCTGCAATTAACGAAGAATTCTCTTGACTGCGATAAGATGATTCTCTGTTGAATTCTCCATGTATGTACTAATCAGACTTACAAAAAACATAATATCAAGCCTTGTAGTAGTTAAATACATTAAGCTACCAACAATCTGCTTGTAGAGAGTACTGTCAACTTTCTTTCCATCTTTATCCTTATTTAACTTTGTTCCAAATTCTGCTGGTGTAGTCACATGATTACATTCTTCCATTGAAAACCTGTTCAAAATTTCTCCCAAATACTTCTTTTGAGAAATTGAAATTTCAGTTGAAGATTGGACCACCTCAATACCAAGAAAATAATGCATCATGCCTAAATCTGTCATCTCAAAATCATTCATCATTGATTTCTTAAAATTATTAAACATGACGGCATCATTTCCGGTAAATATAAGATCATCGACATATAAACAAATATTAAGAATCTTTTCCTTTTCAATTTTCACAAAAAGTTTATATTCATATGGACACTTGTGAAAATCATCTTTTAAGAAATGAGCCCAAGCACGTGGTGCTTGTTTTAATCCATACAAAGCCTTTTTTAGTTTATAGACCTTGTGCTCACTCCCTTTCTTAATATAACCAAGAGGTTGATCAATAAATACTTGATCCTTTAAGTCACCATATAGGAAAGCTGATTTCACATCAAGCTGAAAAATGGGTCATGATTTTTTTGCACCAATTGCAATCAACAAACGAATTGTGTCATGGCGAGCCACAGGCGCAAATACCTCAATGTAGTCTACCCCAAACTCCTGTTTGTAGCCTTTTGCTACTAAGCGTGCCTTAAATTTGTCTACTTCACCATTTTCCTTGAGCTTCGTTTTATACACCCACTTTAACTCCAATTGTCTTGACACCTTTGGGAAGTTCAGTTAGCTCCCAAGTCTGATTTCTTTCAATTGAAGCAATCTCGTCATCCATTACCTTGGGCCATTTCGGCTCTTTACAGCACTTTCAAAGGTGGAAGGATCACAATCTGGAAATAGAGCAAGATGAGTGATAGGACATTCAGATTGATCAATCCCAGTTACCTCATAGTCTGACATCCATGCTGGTATGCGTCTAACTCGATTGGAACGGCGACTTGCTAGTTCAATAGATGGTTCATCGATTGTTGTCACTGTTGGCAAAATTTCCGGAGTGGTAGGAACTCCATGCTGAGTGTCATTAGGAAAATTTGAGTGGGATGAATTCTCATTAACCCCTTCATCAAAATCTCTAACAACAGAAACTTCATTTGTAGTAGCTTTTTCATCCCATGCCCAAAATACATCTTCATCAAAAACAACATCACGACTGCTTACAATTTTCTTTGTGTTAGGATTATATAATTTATAAGCTTTAGATTGATCGCTAACACCAAGAAACTACATTTTTCTCCTTTAACATCTAGCTTTTTTCTTTTCACATCAGGAATATGGGCATATGCAACACACCCAAATATTTTGAAATGACTTACACATGGTTTTCTGCCATTAAAAATAGTTGTCCGTTGTGCCGTTGTTTGGTTCATGTTGATAGGGATATTTTTTTTCCCAGATGTATACTATTTAAAGATTATTAGAATTTTTTTAGTATATATTGGAGAAAAGTGATCAACAAATCCTAATAGATGGTCATACGAAAGCCCAAAATACTGATTTCGGTGCTCGTACATGACCGTGTAGTTAAAATTGAATAACACCAAACAAACAAAATAACCAAGACCATCGACCCTTAGGTATTATAAATTTTTATTAAGGTTTGTATTTATTTTATAAGGTTTGGTAAGATTTGATATTTTGTGGAAAGTTAATTAAAAATTAGGTTTAAGTGTAACTGACAAATCAACCTTATAGAAGAAAAAATCGTCAGGTTCCGTAATTATTTTTAATATTTATTCTTTTTGAACTTATTGGGAATGAGTATTAAAACTGTGATGCAATCATGAACATACCTAATATTGATTCAATTATTACTGTTCACTTTTTTTCTTTGTTAATTTTAGGATACTTGTATCACATGCATAAATGACAATATTAATAGACATATCATTTTTATTCATATAGACATATATGTCATTTAACACTAACAATACATTTATTCTTGTAGGTAGTTGACTATTAATAATATGATGTTTACTAAAAACAATTAAAAACTAATAATATGATGTCAAAAAAAAAAAAAAAAAAAAAAAACGAAACTAGCAATTATATCAAGGTAAAAAAACCCACAATGAAGGAAGGGTTGGGAAGAGAATTGTTTTAGCCTAAAAAACGAGAGGAGAAAGTGATGATATTTTCTTTTTTAAAGTAAAGGGATGATAACAACCTATCTCAAATCTTCATATTAATATAATATTATCTTTTCTTCATATTAATAAAAATAGTTATCATCACTTATATATTTCTTATATTTTTTTTATCAAATCAATATGAACTTTAATTTGTATCCCATTAGAAAAAAGGTCGATATCTAATATCATATAACATTAATTGTATAAATGTTTCCAATTGTTAAGCTAAGCTCATTTTATCTGTATAAATGCTGTAAAAGTTAAGTTTATTTAAACTAACATATTATAATAATAATAATTCCTACCTTTAGTTTAGAAAGTTTTTGTCAGATTCTCGTTTATGCATAACTAAAAAACAATATTCATATTTTTGATAAATTTCATGCTAGTTTTTCTTTAAATTGTTAATATTATTTTTCGAAAAATATACTTTATAAAAGTGTAGAGAGAAGCATATACTAGATGAGTATTACATAAAGCTTTTCAGTTAAAACAATGGAGAAAGCATTATAGTATAATTAAAAAGATTAAGTTTACAATACCACATCGTAGCGTTTGAGATAATATTTCCCCATAAAGCTATACTTGATTTTTCATCGTAGCTGTCATTGAAGATTCTCTCATTTCTTTCCAATCAAATCCACCATAAAAAGCACAAAAAATGTTGCAGTTTATCATATTTCTTTGATTACTCAAAGTGATGCTCATAACTTTCAAAATGATATCTTGGATAGTGTCTGTGCCACCTACATTATCTTTGAAAATACCAGCCATCTTTTCCCTTATTCTAACATAATATGAGCATTCGAAAAAATATATGATCAATTGTTTCTAGAGATCCCTTGCAAAAGAAATACCAATTCGGATTTATGACACCATTGTTGAATTGCCCATATAAGAACTTTCTTTTTTTTTTCGGAATTTTCGTCTTTCAAAAAATCTCTTTCAAGATGACATTGTTGTTTGATTCAAAAAAAAAAGATTCTACGGAGAGAATTGTTGATATTATTGAACCAATGTCGATAAAATTACAAACTTTGAAAGAAAATTTTAAAACTATTTACTCAATTTTATACCATATTCTCGTGTTGATACGTTTGATTTTCTTTTGAGATAGAAATTTATGACTAAAGTTTTGGAAAAACATAAGATAAATTTTTAAATCTTATATCATGTTTAATCATTTGAACTTATATCGGTGATAAAAAAAAAGTAAACAAATTTTAAATTAACATATTAGTTTTTTTTGTGTAAACATTATTGAATCAATTTTGATTATAATTAATTTCATGTTTCGTATCATTTAGAAATTGTTTTTAAACAAAAAAAATTGATACTTTGCCCTAACTTATGTCATACATGCACCACACAAATACTGATTTCTAATACACCCCTTGTCATACTTGCATTTTAAACACAATTTTAAACACAAATACTGATTTCTAATGCACCACACAAAATTGATACTTTGCCCTAACTTATGTCATACTTGCATTTATATTAGTAATAATTTAAAAGGAGATAATTCTCGAATTCATAACATAATATAATTTAGGAAATGAATCAAATTTAAAAGGCAGTTCCCTCCTATCTTAGTATAGCGTCAGGGGCACCTACTCTTCAGGGAGCGGAGCCGCTTAGAGCTTTTTATTAAAGCAATTAGGAAGGGATTCAAATTACATGAAAAGAGCTTTGAAAGGTGAAAGAGCTAGTCAGAGAAGCAAGCTACTTTCCCCTATTGAACTTGTTTCTGGTAGATATTACGAGGTGAAGAAATAAGGTTTCGAAGTAAAACTACTTTTTTTCCCTTGTTCAAAACGAGTGCAGCGTATTTTTTAAGAAAAAAAGAAGAAGAAAAGATATAAAGCAGCTCGACTATAAATGAGAGAAAATTAAGAAAGAGTTTTTACAAGGTTTAAATATGCTCGGCTGTAAGGGATAAAAGGACCAAGACCAATAAAAAAAGGGAGAAAGTATGAAGGGAATGGGAACAAAAAGATCATTTGATTTCTCCCCTTTCACCAATGTATAAGAAACAAAATCACACTGAATTAAGACAAAGTAAAGTAATACGTTGAAAAAAGTAGAATTTGTGAGCTAGATATTGCTATGCCTTAAAAAATTTAAATTATTTTATCTCTTTTTTTTTAAGAAATTTAAACGACTAGTTAAATCTCAAAAATTAAAAATATGTTATTTTAAAAAAGATATATATAGCAAAAGTAGACATTTGTTTGAATCAATATTATTATATGTATATATACTTTTAGTCTCAAAAAAGTGGCAGGGTGGTTGAAAACTTGGAGTTTGAAGGTATGCTCCCTAACAGGTCCGAATATGGTTACTTTTTTTTTTAGTTATCTTATTTTTTTTTAAAAAAAGTGTATATATATTTTTATAATACTGGTGACTTATCTGCCTCCATCATTAAAATCGATCTTGTTCCATGAAAATTCACCATTTTTTTTATGGAAATTGGGGCACGGACCGGAAGTTAGCCAATTTTTCTATCTTTTTTTTTTCTTTTTTTTTTTTATATTTTTTGAATAATAATTTTAAATAAGGGAATTTGCGCTGTATGACAAATTTCCTAGTCTGCATTAGAATTATAGCAATTTTTTAAAAATATTGCAAATAT
>JBBMEF010069167.1:0-10803 GCA_037832685.1 Sicyos baderoa | reverse complement strand
AAGCCCGCCATTGATACTCCGTGTTTTTAAAAATCCAAATTTTGTGTCCGCCATTGATACTTGATTTTCTACTAGTGGTGGTGAACGAGGTTGTCAATTTTTAAACCTTATATTTATCTGGTATCGAAACGAAGTTCAACAAGAACGAACGAAATGATGTCCAAAATCGCGAAAATGAAGTTCTTGGCGAATACGAAACGTATAGACAAAATGCTCAACCATTATGAGGGTCAACACTTATAGTATTAAGTGAAATAGACATTAAAATGATGCATTGATATATACTGACTAATAGTGATGAAATTAGCACATATCTTAAGAGACATTTAGAGTTGATTCGATCAGACATTCAGAACGTAACCAACCTATATAAAAAAATCACGAACAAGAATTTCCATAATGGTTTAAGACATGAGTTTTAATCTTGCGTAAGAATGGAAATTAGTCGGATAATTTGTACGCTATGACGATGAGACCTATATCCTTGTGTCGGTTATATTATAGATGTGTTGTTAATAAAGTGAGATATTAAACACACAAGAATAATGAAACTTGTAATACGCAAAACAGTGAGGTTATGGTTCCAAAGGAAGGTGGAATAGAAAACGACCCACTAAATTACTACGGGCTATTGATTGAAGTCTTGGACAAGACGACATTTGTTAGTGAAAGATGAGTAATGATATTCAAATGTCAGTGGTACTACACAGTCACTAAAAAAAATCACACTATGAACTTGGGTTAAGATCGATAAATATATCTCAATATTAGTTTAAAAAATGAGCCATATATTCTTGCTAATCAAGCCCAACAAATTTTATAATTAGATGATCCTAAATCTGGATTACATTGGAAGGTGGTGTTGAACACGACTCTTTGTGGGAAACACCAACACTCTTTATATTAAGACCACTTTAGAAGAGATTACAAGACAAATGTTTGGGACTCACACTATTTTAACATACTAAGACTCTTTGAAGACACCTTGTAGGACACTACAACACTTGCTTTTTCTTGGATACAAAATATGACGGGGTAGGGGAGTATTTATAGTGTAAGCTAGACAATACACATTTGTCTAGAATGTTCCTAAAACTATCTATATATTTTCCCCCACATTTTTCTAGAGTTATCCTAAGAATATCTAGATATTTTGCACATTATGGAATATTCTTTACATGTCTACATAAATCTCAAACTCCAAAGACTTCTACATTTTATCAAGAAACTTCTAGATAATGGACTTTATCTCTAAGTGGCTAAACTCAATTGGGCTAGTGATGAACTTCAACAAGTGGTACTTGTGGTTCTAAATAAATATTTATGAGATATACCCGAAGTAGAAAATAATAAGTAGAAGCACGACCATGTTGTAGAGAATAAAATTAAAAATAGAATTGAAGTTGATAAGTCTATATTAGAAGATGAAAATATCACCTTAACCATCATGAAGTGGACCAGTTGTCAAAGAGAGTCTTGGAGTATTTAAGGTGATGAATTCAATTTATGGTAATCACCTACCTATAAATTAATTTCTTACTATCAAAACTCATCAAAGTAAACTGTCAAAACAATTATTTTAAAAAGAATGAACATGTTAACTATAATTTTTATTTTCAAGAATTTTTCTCTTCTATTTTAAATTTCTTAGAAAATAAGAATATTTTATCTTTATTTAAATAAATTAAATATTTACAAAATTTACAAAATAATTGAATTAGAAGAGATAAATTGAAAAATATTAATGAGAATGGGAGACTATGTATCAATGCAGCACAATTTTTTTTTATAATAATTAATATAAAAAAAATTAATAAAAAAAATATTCTCAACTCTTCCTACAAAATTAACATCCAAATAAGTTTTTTTTTTTTAATTCCATTACCAAAATAAAAAATTAAAATTAAAATATATCAAGACGAATATTTAACTGCAACTCTTCTATAAAAATCTACATCAAAACGAATAATTATAAAACTTCAATTTTTAATTACTCAAAATAACCCTTCAAACTACCTTTTCGTTTAAAACCTCCTTAAAATATCTTTTTATGTGCTAGCCAAGAGAGAATGCATCTATTGCTGCCAATCACGTGGCTTCTATGTGACCATTTTTTATTCGAGGTTTTTCCCTATTTCTTCCAACTCTTCTAGACATTTTTTTTTGTAAGCCTTCAACTTTGTTCTTCTCTTTTTCTTTCTACCCCACATCAACGTTTATCCGCATCAACTTTCACAATCTCATTTTCAATTTATCATTCACATTTTGGAAAGAAATAATTCTCAGTGTATTTTTGCTTAAACAAAAATTAAGATTCCGTTTGATAACCATTTGATTTTTGAAATTTAAGCTTATTTTCACTCAAATTTTTTACCATATGTTTCACTCTTCCTATCACCTATCCATCTTTCTTTAAGAAAGTAGGAGAATACTAATCAACTTTTAAAAACAAAAATAAATTTTTAGAAGTTACATTTTTTTTTTCTTTTCTTAAAGTTGATTGGTGTTCTCTTAATTTCTTAAGGAAATATTGATATATGATAGGAAGAATAGAACACATCGTAGGAAATTTGAGTGAGAATAAACTTAAATTTCAATAACTGAAAAACAAAAAACCAAATGATTATTAAACGGGGTCTTAAAATATTTAAAATTGTAAATTGGTATTTAAATAAAACTTATTTTGACTACTAAGCTACCCATATTAGTTAAAAGATTGTGTAGTTATAACAATCGTGTGTGACTATAATTCCCAGTAGTTGCACAATTTTTGCATCTATCTTTAAGTAAGATGTTTATTAACCTCCATTTTTTGTGTTTAAGAATAGAAATTAAATCACAAAAGTATCAAATTAATAAGAAATAGGTTTTTTTAAAAAATATCAAAATCATCTATGCATTGAAAGGGTTGATTGTAAAATATCTTTTTAACTTGAAGATGGTAAATTCAAATTGAAAGTTAAAGTGGTTAGGACCCACGTTGAGCTGTAAATTAATAAAATTGGATATTTTCTTTGGTCTGTTGTGTATCAACTATCACGGGTCACCACTCAAAAAAAAAAAAAAAAAAAAAAAAAAAAATATATATATATAAAAAAATAAATAGAAATTTCAAAATTTCAAAATAGAAACAAAAAGTAATGAATCAGGTGAAATGATTATGCCAAATTTTACGTACGCGACAAACGCAAACCAAAATAAAGCTTAAAAGAAGTAATTCCCATTTATCTTTTAAAAAGGTAATTTTTAATCAAAGTAACAAATTATCAACTTTCTTTTTAGAATTATATTTGTGCAATAGAGAATTGTCCCACGTTAAACATATATAAGATAATGGTATGCTCTAAGCATAATAAAAAGAATATGTATTTTTTTTTTTTTTAAAGCATTCTAGTTAAAACACTTTAAAGTTAAATGTACTAGCTTTTTGTTAAATTACTTTTGTATTTTCTTGTTGAGAATGTGAAGAAAAAGTGTAAGAGGTATAAATTTTGAAGATATTGTTTATGTAATTGAGGTCGGAAAGAAAATTGAATGTGATCATTGTAATAATTTTTCACTTGGTAAAAGTTTTTTGTCTATAATTTTTCTTCGAGTTTGAAATTTTTCCTTGTAAATTATCGTATTTTCTATTTTGTTGTTTTCTTAAATTTTCGAGTTATTTTTCTCCTTTCGATAATTAATAAAAAAAATTCCAACAATATCTCGTAAGAAAAATAGGAGTAACTTATTACACAATTATATATATATATATAATATATATGAATACCGATTTTAGGTATTGAATCTGTGACACTAGTGTTGAATTAGTTTACAACCAAACAATGAAACTATTATGTCACTAACCTATTCAATTATTCAAATTTCTTTACTTTTTCTTTTTATTATGAGCAAACTCTATTTTAGGGATTCAAATATATAGATGACATAAAGAAAGTAAGACGTAATATCTAAAACATAACTTTCGTCAATTCTATAGTATTGTTTGTTTTTTTTTATTCAACTTTTTTTTCATTTGTCAATCTAACTTTGATCAAATAGGTTTACATTTTTTGGGTTTCCTTGTTGCATACGCCATTCTTGTTTAAGAAAAACTATTAGAGCATTTTTTCGATTATGGGGTGTTTGATTTTTGTTTTGGAAGGAAGTTATAGATGAGCATTAGTAACTCTTCTTTAAAAAATTATATGCAATCGAGTTATTTAAAATAAATTACTCAAAATAATTATTTAAAATAAATTTTTATTTTTGATAAGCTCTTTTACAACTCATTTACAAAATCTTCATTCAAATGAGTTATTTGATGTAATTTGTCTATAAAAATTTACATCAAAATAAATTATAACAACTCAAATTTCTAATCATTTCAAAATAATTTTTTATGTAACTATCCATCCAAACTCCTCTATTTGTTGAAAATATTTTCGTAGAAAATGCTAAACTAAAAGATATTTCAAAATGTGTCTAAAGGTGCAAGAAAAATACACAACAAAAGTTGTAAAGAAGGTTATTTCAAAAAAAAAAAAAAAAAAAAAAATTAAAATATAATTTTAATCCCTAAACTTTTAAATATATTTAATTTTAATCACTCAACTTTCATATTTGTCTAATTTTAGTCACCTTTTAAATGTCCAATTTGATCTTAGACTTTCCAAAAAGTTTTAAAATAGTGCCTCGTTAGGTTAAAGATGACAAAAAAGGAAAAAATTCTCATGTCTTCTTCTCGGTTTGTGCTAAAAAAAAAAAAAAAAAAATACAAACCGAGAAGAAGATCACACAGAATTTTTTTTTTTTTTTTTGCTATCTTTAATTTAACGAGGGATCATTTTTAAATTTTTTGGAAAGTCTAAGAATTAAAATTGGACATTTAAAGTTAATTAAAATTGAACATATTTAAAAATTTATGGACTAAAATTGGACGTTTAAAAGTTAAATTACCATAATAGAACAATCATCCTAGATAGATTTTTTTTTTCTTTAAAAAAAAAGACATTTTTTCTTCTTCAGAGTAAATAAATATTTTAACCCCTAAAACAAGTCGTAGATATATTATAAAACTTCTTAGAATCCTAATTTAATTAAACCCTCATTCTTAGACTTTAGTTCAATACACTTCTTTCTTTAAAAAATAATAAATAATAAATAAATAATAATAAATAAATACACACTTTTTTTTCTTCTCTGGTTTAGATATTGCAAGTTGTGCAGCAATCGTGAAATTGGCCTCCAAGTTTTCACTTGTCATTTTCAAATGGTAGACTTTTCTTCCCTTCTCAAATTAATTTCATGGACAAAATACACCCCGACCCTCGTAATATCTTCTTCTCACCCCAATCCAAAAATTTGACCATATCGTACGATATAAGAAGTTTGGAAAAATACATAAACAGTTAGGGGTTGTTTGTTTGACATATTTAGCTAGAATTTAGTTTTAGAATTTATTAATTTTTTCTTGAAAATACTAATCCTTCTTATTTTATTTTAAAATAATTCTTATTTTTAACTATTCATTTTTAAACATTCATTTATAACTACTCAGTCATTTCTAAATACTGTACACAAATAACTACTCAGCATTTTGGTTACCAGAATAGAACAATCAACCAGCATCTTAGGTTCATTATAAAGAGTGGAAAATCATAGTAATATATAAGATAGATAAACTACTCCTCTCATTGCCAATTTATTGTTGGATGTATGTCAATGTTATCTAATACAAACCACCATAAACTATGATGTTGTTGCAATTAACTTCTTAAAATTTCAACATAATCAATTATCTCCTAAAGTTTGATAAGCGTCGCAATTAATACTCTTGTATTAAATTTGAGAGATTTTTACATGGAAGAGGTAATATTGTCATATGATTTTAACTTGATACGATAAAAATTGAAGATTATATTTTGTTTATGTATAGTGTATGACTAATTTGATTAAAAAAAATACTTATATTTGCAATGTATTGTTGAACCTGATTACTCAACTCAACCCAACTAAAATATATAAGAGTTAGGTTGGGTTATATTTTTAATTGGATTGGGTTGGAAAAATGACCAACCCAAAATTGTACTCTTGTGGACTAACAAACCTTACACAAAGGACACAACTCTCTCAAATAATATGAGAGCTAGATATTGTGAGAGAATATGAGGTTCCACCTCAAAACCAATTGGTGATGAGAGGAGTAACCCATATAACCCATAGCTCTTTTATATTGATGTTGGACTCTCCCACTTTTCAATGTGGGACATTTGTGAGATCCTAACATGCCCCCTTCCTAACATGCCCCTCAAGATGGTGCCTCTTTTGGGCTCACCAATCTTGGGTCGAATCTCAATTTCATTTTATTGGACCGAATACCCGTTTGGGCTTTATGGGCTCTGATACCATGATAAACTCTACACACTTAGATAAAATCACACTTTCTGTATTTGATTCAATGAAATATCAATACATTGCAAAGCCCTTTATATGGGAAAAAATACATAATTAAAATAATACATTATTTTACCTATTAGATCTAACCTAATAGAACATTCTAGAATAATAATATAAATATTCACTATATCTTTACATCCCCCTCAAATGAGAGGGAAGTTCAACAACACCGAGTTTGGACCTAAGGTGAGCAAATTGTGTGTGTGAGAGGGTTTTAGTCAAACAGTCAGCAGGTTGCTCTAGCGATGGAATATAGCGGACAAGCAAATGTCCCCGCGAAATATGATCACGAATAAAATGGACATCGATTTCGATGTGCTTGGTGCGAGCATGGAACACGGGTTTAGAAGCCAAAGATCCTACACTGATGTTATCACACCATAACACTGGTGTAGACGAGAGACGAACCCCTAACTCGGCCAACAATTGACGAAGCCAAAGCACTTCTGATGTGGCATGAACAAGTGCTCTATACTGAGACTCCGTACTTGACCGGGCAACCGCAGTTTGTTTCTTGGAAGACCACGACACAAGGGAATTTCCAAAATATACACAGTAAGCAGCAACATACTTTCGATCATCCAAATTGGCTCCCCAATCAGCATCAGAAAAGGCAGAGAGCGTCCAAGTGTCCAAAGATTGAAGGAGAAGACCCAGATGCTTCGTACCAGACAAATATCGCAAGACCCTTTTTACAGCCTGCCAATGACAGCCAGTTGGACATTTCAAGAACTGACTTAAGTGATTCACTATATAGGCAATGTATGGACGGGTGTTGGTGAGGTACTAGAGAGTACCAACAGTACTCTTATAAAGAAAATGATCAGCGAGAGGTTGACCATCAGAAATAGATAAAGATTTTCCTGTGACAGATGGTGAAGGAGCTGGTTTGGCACTAGACATGCCAAGCTTAAGTAATAGATCATCAACATATTTTGTCTGAGTCAGAAGCATGCCCGACTGTAGATAAGAGACCTGAATCCCCAAAAAGTAGCTAAGCAGCCCAAGATCTTTGAGAGCAAACCGTCGATGCAGCGAGGAGACTAAATCAGAAAGAAAAATAGGAGTGTTGCCAGTTAAAATAACATCATCTACATACACCAGGAGAAAAGCTGTTACCACGCCACGATTATATATAAAAAGAGACGAATCAGACTGGCTGTTCACAAAGCCAAAGGAGAGTAACGTAGTTTTCAAAGTGTTATTCCATGCTCGAGGAGCCTGGTTAAGACCGTATAACGCCTTCTTCAATTTGCAAACATACTCTGGAAACAGAGAATCACCATATCCTGGAGGTTGTGCCATATAAACATCTTCATCAAGAGTCCCGTTCAGAAAGGCATTGTTAAAGTCTAACTGCTTAACATGCCAATTTCTGGAGAGTGCAAGAGTGAGCACAATATGAACAGTAGAAGGCTTGACTACCAGGCTGAAAGTATCAAAATAGTCCACACCAGGATTCTGATGAAACCCCTTGGCAACAAGTCGAGCTTTGTGGCGCTGAACCGACCCATCTGCATGTCGCTTAATTCGAAAGACCCACTTGCATCCAACAACATTCTGAGACGGCAGACGTGGAACAAGACACCACGTGTCATTCTGAAGAAGAGCCTGAAATTCCTGATCCATCGCTTCCTTCCACACATGAGTATTTAAAGCATCAGCAACGCGAGATGGTTCTCTGTCAGACCAGTCAGAGACAGCAGGTTTGACAAGGAGACCCACACTCTAGGTTTAACTATTCCACTCTTTGAACGAGTAACCATCGGATGACCACCGACAGCAGGAACAGATGGAGAAGACGACATATGTAACGGAGGAATCTCTTCCGGAGAAGGCGAGGTGGGAAACTGAACAGGGACGGGATCAGGTGGCGGAGAAGCAGATCGTTAGGGTGCCGAAACTGGCGTAGAAAGAGGTGACGAAACACGAACAGGAGATGAGCCAACATTGTCAACTGAGGCAGGCGGTGGTAGGGCACACGTCGGGGGCAGAACAACACGTTCATCAGTGGCCTGTGATGGCGGATTCATAGGCTGAGAGGGCCAGATAACAGTAGGAGCAGACCCAAATCACTGATGGAGCGGCTGACCGACAGGGTCACCAGGAGGAGCATACGCCAGAGAAAACCCAACAACAAACGGAAAAAGAGTCTCATGAAACGACACATGGCGAGAAATGATCATCTTCCCCGATGGACTAAGACACTTGTGCCCTTTATGAACATGGCTAGGTCCTAGATACACACATCGTTCTGTGTGCTGCTGAAACTTTTGAGAGTGATACGGACGGAGAAACGGATAACATGCACACCCAAAGACGCGAAGTTCACGATAGTTCACCTGTGTCCCTGTGACGATCTCAATAGGAGACTTGCCACCTAGAACGGGAATAGGCATCCCGTTGATCAGAAAAGTAGCACTCAGAAAAGCTTCCCACCAAAACAAAAGAGGCATGGAGGCATGGGCCAGCAACATTAACCCAGTTTCAACGATATGACGATGTTTTCTCTCAGCACGCCCATTTTGAGCAGAAGTGTAGGGACACGAAAACCGAGAGCGAATGCCTTCCTCTGCACACAATGCATAAACTTTATGATACTCACCACCATTATCAGACTGAAGAGCCTTAATAGAGCAACCAAACGGATTTTTCACCATGCGCAAAAAATGAAGAAAGGCACTGAGGACATCACTTTTAAGCTTCAGAGGATAGACCCACACAAAGCGACTAAAATCATCCAAAAAATGTACATAATATCTATAACCATCTGAGGAAGGAATCGGAGCTGGTCCCCATACGTCAGTATGAACCAAATCAAACAGACACGATGCATGAGAATCAGATAAAGAAAATGGTTGAATGTGAGGTTGGAGGCTTGGACCATGGAGGCAGATTCCGAACAGTCGTCATGTGAGCCGAAGCTAACTTATTAAACGAAGCCGTTTTATGAGAGTTTTGACTTTCGATCCTTTTTTGAAACATCAGAAGCTCATTTTGTAACCCATACCAAGTGAGATCAGCTCGACCTTGTGAATTTGCTACCACTGCATTATACTCTTCATCAAGCCCCAAAAGTACCTGAGAAATTAGTGATCGAACAGAGACTGGGCTGCCAGCGAGTTCCAGTTTATCAGCATGCGATTTCATGACCCGTAGGTAATCACCCATTTTCCGTGAGCCTTTCCGACACTGTTGAAAGGTTTGACGGAGCTAATCCTCCTCTGCTCGAGACTGAGCACCAAAAAGATCTCGTATAGTAGTCCACAACAAAATAGTCAATTACAAGCTAGGTTATATGGGACATTTGTGAGATCCTAACAGATATCGATTTTCAGATTCGAACTCGTGATCGTGAAATTAAAATGTATTAACTCCAAACAAAATAATCAACTGCGACAGTGACCCTCGGTTCCACCTTATACTATATTAACCAAACTTATCACACAAATGTGTCAAGATTTTTTTTTTGACAAGAGGTGTCTATATTTCTATAACTAATTAGGTTGTAATTGACTGTTTTTTGTTCTTATTTTTATTATAATTTAGGTGAGTTAATAAAATTTTACTTTATATTTATTCATAACCACCTATAAAATTTAATATTTGTATTTAAAAATAAAAGAAGATCTAGATTCTTAGACTACCCAAAAATCAAATAATATTTAAAGTCTCACATTTAATTTTTTATTTTTATTTTTAAATATATGTATATATACATCGATTACTGTTATTTAATTTTTAAAAGCTGATATTTTTCAACAAAATAAATAAATAAAAATCCACTTTACATACGATTGCATGGAATCGTTTGATGTATATACTGTTGTGTCACTTTACATAGGATGAAATTAGGATTTTTTGCAACCAGGGGTCAGAAATCCTAAGAAATGACAAAAATGGATCAAACTTGTAAAGAAATTACAAACTAGGGTCGTCGCGTGGGTGGGAGACACGCGACGACCATTTTTTTGTTGTCGCGCCTCTCCCACCCATGCAACTAAACGTTGCCGTTAAATCGTAACAGTCAAAAGATTTTATTTTTTGGGTGGCGTGGGTGGGAGACACGCCACGAAAAAAAAAAAAAAAAGAAAAAAAGAAAGAAAGAAGAGATTAGGGTTTAGGGTTACAGTTAGGGCTGTTCACGGTTCGGTTTGGACCGGTTTTGGCTAAAACCAGAAATCGAACTGAGCTCATCGATTTTTGTAGTGGTCAAACCGAGCAAACCGAATACTCCTCGGTTTTAGTTCAAAAACCGAACCAGTTAACTTCGGTTTTCTCGGTTCGGTTTCGGTTTTAACCGATTTCTTAAAAAAAAAAAAAAAAAAACTAGTTGCAAGTTAAGCTTTTGGTTGCCGTGAACTG
>JBBMEF010069156.1:0-10804 GCA_037832685.1 Sicyos baderoa | reverse complement strand
ACTTGTGAAACTACTTCTTCGATGTCTCCGGTACCTGGCCTAGGGACGGGCGTGGTTACCTTGTTTCAAAAAAATTCAGTTGGGCTCTTCTATGATTACTTCCTAATTCCTATAAATATGAGTTTCTGTAAATTCCTGGAAGATTTTATACACTTCACTATCCTTCATGAAATCTCTGTTTCCTATTAAAACTATGAGACATCGTGTACCTACGACTCTTTTTTCTTCTTCTTTAATCGTTGTTCATCAAAATCTTTCTGTTTCTCATTTTTTTCAACTTGTTCTTCAGCCAACGGTTTCTGCAGAAGGTAGATCACAACCTAGGATAGGAAACATTGGCCACTTAACACATATATCTAACAAACTTGTTCAACTGGCCAACAACAATAGTGAAATTCAATCTCATTTGCAGGTCAGTTCTGTTTTTTGAATTCTCAGTGACATCATCACAGATACACAATACGTAAATTTTCCATCTTTCTTTTTAACAGGAAAACCCTGAATGGAATGAATGGCAAACAAATGTTCTTTTGAAGCGTAATGCATTGGAAAATGTCTACCAGTGGGTGTGTGGGTATGTCTTTCCTTTGCTATTTTGTACTTCCTTTCATTACAAGTACCGGCACAACATCTAGATCACAGCCGTCTCCATCTTAAGACTAGAACCTCCCTGACCAAAAAAGGTGCACTGTGCACAAGAGTTTGGGGAAGGACTTTTTTGGTTTCCCATGATGTTGTGCTACTATATAAAAATTATTGGCCTCGAAGCATTGAAATGGTTATGATAATCTATTACTATGTTCTTGTCTGATGTTTTAATTGGCGTAGCCCGGACACTCGCAAATATATAATAAAAAATTGGCATATGCTTGAATAGATACATTGAGCTGTTGGTATTCATGGAATCATTGTAGCGTCAAATTACTGAATTTGCTATAATATTTGACCAAGTACTATTTTGTTTGTTTGAGTTCCTCGTCATCTAACTGTCATCATGATGCTGAGTTATATTTGTGTGCTTAACATTAAACTTTCTAGCATATCTTCTGAATATGAAATGAAATTACTATTTTCTATAGGCGCCCAACAGCATTGCATGATCGAACTAGGGATAGTGATGAAGATGATTATCAGGACAGAGACTATGATGTTGCAGCTCTAGCAAATAATTTGAGCCAGGCTTTTCGGTATGGCATTTACAGCAATGATGATATGGACGAGGTATTGAGCTATTTTGTATTACCCTTGTCTGTACTTTTAGTAGTTCCTCGAGTGAAGAACTGATAGAGGACAATATGGAAATGCATTTTGACTTCTCAATTGCAAGATAATGAGTAGGGTGTGAGCGGCACATGCATTATTGTTTGTCTGCCACTTTTGTTTCCTCCCGTCATTTTTTCATCAGGAGCAAAACTGATTAGTGAATTTGCAAAGAACACTGAAGGATATAATGAAATATCAGAAGAGAAGTTTTAGGATGAGATGAGCAAATGCTCTTTTTCAGATAATCCACATTTTTCCTTTTTTTTTTTTTGATATCCGTGACTGTCCGGGCCAGCTTTCGCGCACCTCGACTAATGTCATGGGACATACCGCCTGACCCTACAAAATTTCTAGGTATGTGGCCACCATGAATTGCATCCATCACCTTATGCACCCCAAGACCCCCTTTGACCAATTGAGCCACTCCATGATGGTTGACAATCCACATTTGTGGATTTTTCAGTAGAAGCATATGAGAGAAATATTAATATTTGATTCGAGGGGAACGTTAATTGGTTACACTCACGAAATGGTTTTGTATTCTCCAATAGGACCTTCAAAGGATTTATGCTTCCAGTTGAACCATACAAATTTCAAGTTTAAATGGACTTATACCCATTCTTGATTAATTAGCTTGTTGACCAATTATTTTCTTACTTTTCAGGCTCAACATGGCTCAATTGAACGTGACGATGAGGTATGGCGGCAATAACCCTTACTTATGGAATGAGAAAGCTAATCTTCTGAATGAACTTGCATTTATCCCTTTCAAACACCATTTTTATTTTTCTTTCCACCCAATCAGAATTCATTATTTCTGCTTGCTATAACATGTATTTTTCAAATTCAAGTCACTTGTATATTTATAAAAGGCCATCATGAAGCGTCTATTATGTTCTTGTCATGTTTTGATAACTTGTAGGAAATTCTTTTGAATATAGAGGCGTTTTCTCATGTCAAGGTTTTGCAGGATGTTTACTTTGATGATGAATCTGCTGAGGTTGTTATATCATCTCTGCGTCTAGGTGATGACCAGGAAAGGTAGCTAAATCCAATCACTTCACTGATTTTTATTTTGTAACTAATGATTACTATGAATCTCGAACTATTGCCTTGCATTTGTGGAAAAGGCCTCTTGTCTGCTTTAGGGATCATATCATTGACATGGAGTGACTGTCAACTATAATACTTCTTTAGGTTTTCATTTTTTCTCAGAATAGTGTGATAGTAATCAATCTCTTTCACTGATACATTTACTAAAAATAGGTAGGACTGACATTTGTACTAAGGAAAAATAAGCCGTGAAAAATGAAAAGGAAAAACCGGGAGAGGTGAAATGAAACCAACGAAGAAAAGCCAGTTTACGTGGTGTGGAGTGAAGAGGGGAAGAGTTGGAGAGAAAAGGGACATTTGTGGAAATGGGATAAAATGACCAGTTTGTGAAAACGATGCTGTAGTTGGTAGGTTCTTTTTTCTTTTTCTTTTTTAATTTTAAAATCTTCTTTTTGTGGGTGTCTGGGCCAGCTTACGCACATCTCGACTATTTTGGAGACTGTTTGACCTTACAATATTTTATCGTCAAGAAAACCCGTAGGAAATTAATTTCTAGGTAGATGACAACCATGAATTGAATCCTTAACTTCTTAGATCCATCTTGCCCTCTTCGATCACTAGGCCATTCCATGATTGTTGATTGTTGGTGGGTTGTCGAGAGTAGCACAATCTATCTTCATTATAATTTTAGCCTTGTTTTGAATTTTTTCCTTCAAATTAATGTCTGCCCTGAAAATTTCCCCCCTTTTTCCATCTATCAATTAAGACACATTTTCTGTTTTATACAGTGGCTCTCTCTTTACAAATTCAAATTGGTTTGCTTTTGAGAATGACTTTATTGCAAATGATCCTACAACTGGCTTGCTTGGTTCTCCTTCCCCGGATATTAAAGAGACTGGAGTCATCAATGACGGTGCTGATGACGTTATTCTCGGTGAAGATGATTTGGATGACACAACAACATCCTCTCCACAATCGCAAGGTACGTCAGAACACTCGCACAATGTCACAAGCAATTCAAAGGAAATAGCAGCCAACGAGAATGATAAGCCAGCCGAGTGGGTCGAATGGAGGGAGACCTCGAATGATGAAGGTTCCTCCTTAATACTTCCAAATGGAGAAGTTGTAGTAGTTTCGGAGGTTAGCGAACCACATAAGACAGAACCCTCTCCAACCGTAGAAGCATTGGCTGGTAAAGAACCTGCTGTTGGACAAGTACCAGTACCAGTACCAACCAATGATGATGATAAAAAATTGGATTCTTCTGATATGTTGAAGTCTGGTGAAAAGATTGACATAAAATCAAAGTCTACCACTAGTGAGGAAACAGTCAATGTTGCAGGAGCCAAAGATGTTACGGTGGACGACAAGAGTGTCAAGGAAGCGGGGAACAACTAGTTCTAATGAAATGCCAACAGGTCTGTTCGACATTAATCCCGCGAGTAGATGAACCCTTAGGCATGTTTTGCTGGTTAGGGAAGTGTATTCTTAGATCCTTGTGTACATCAATCAATGGAGCAAGGTGAAGGTGTTATAGGTTGATATTATTCTTTCACACCCTCTGTAGAAAAGTCGAGGTCATATATTTGTCTGTCACTCTCACGGTATCTCTATGAAAGGGAAGGGACTGATGTTATTAGATATTCTTTGCGGGTAATCGAATTGTATTTTAGTTACTAATGGGTTAGTTCTTATTATGCCTTGAAACTTTACCTCTGTTTATGGAATCATTGTGCAGAATATTGATGATGATTGTGAGATTAAATTCGAGTACGTAGCTAAAGAGCCCAGCATATGCGGTTGAAACTGGGTATTGATTATCTTTTGTTTTCGCATACTTTATATGAGACGACAGCCTATCATCCAATATAGAACCTAGATGATTATCTATCCTATTTGATATTTCCATTTTTAACCTTTGATAAATGCCGAATCTTAGACTTATCATGCCCTAGATCTTTAAAATAGTACATAAACTTGCGTTGTCTTATTCTTAGCAATAATAGGAGGCTGAGTTATGCATCTGATCTTTCAAAAATAGACTTGTCATGCATTAGATCTTTAAAATTGTTGAGCTGCGCTGCGTTACATGAAAACGAAATACTATCGACTCATTTCTTAGAGAAAACTATGTATATTGTACTTCATGTTTTTTGTGTGGCTAGGGAATGTAATGGTGCATTTGAGGGCCACAATTGAATTATTATTATTATTATTATTTTATATTTATAACTGTCAGTCTGATCAACTTGCATGCATTTTTACTCTTGTTACATATATGTCTTTTTTGATCACTAAGCCACTAAACAGTCGGGATACATGGATACCTAAGTTATTATAGAGTGAGTACTATTATAATAGAGGTTACTCTAATTTGACTACTTGTGGTTGGGATGTGAAGTAATAGGCTAATAATCCACCTACAGGTGGTCCAAACACAAATTACACTAATTGTATCATTATCCCTTATCTCAACTCAGACTTATATTTATCTTTGTAATTAAGGCCTTCATGTTTCAATGATTGATGAAGAAGTAACTTTTCCTTATTTTCCAATAGGATCTCCTTCTATTGGCTTAGAAATATCTGCAAGATTTGCTTGTTATATATTAAATATAAGGTAAAGCAGGCTGTTGGATTAGATTCATATTTTATATTATGTGATAATTCTTGGTGGGTACAAGTTTAGGTTGTCGGTGCCACAGGTTTTGTGATAAGAAGATGATACCCATTTCTTTTGACTTTTTTTTTTTTTTTACAATGGAACCAACCAATCATTATTAGTTGACAGATTCTTAGCTTAAATTAAAATATTGGTTTTAAATAGCTATATTTATCCACCTACAGTATGTAGCTATTTAAAATCAAGTCTTTTGTTTAAAAAAGTATTCCTCGATCTCTTCATAATGTGTTGTTTTGCAAACAATGAATATTATAGTATGGGTGTTGAAATTCAATTAAGTTTATGTAGAATTAGTTAAAAAAAATACACTGATATTATATCAAAAAGTAATTATAGATCTTAAAAAAAATAATAATAATAATTATAGAAAGCACCCTATTCACTCTACCCCTTTATTCTCTTCTTAAACCTTTCTATCACTTTCAAACTGTGACTAGCTCCAAAGAAGGTAGGTTAGATATTAAAACAATGAACTCGTACAATATTTTATGGGGAGTTTGGAATCACTTTAGAAAAAAAGCAATTTAAAATGAAACACTTGTTTCATAACACTCTTTTAGAAAAAAACCCTAATTTAATAACATTTATTTATGAAATCATTTTATTATAAAAAAAATTGAAACATACTCTATTTTGCTAAAGACACTCTTGAAAATGTTTTTAGTTTTTTTTTTATTTATACTTTATAAAATATCATGCTCTAAATGATATGTAAAAAAAAAAATCCGTTAACTTGACGATTGATAGTCTTAATTAGACTTGTCAAAAAAAAAAAAAAGTCTTAATTAGAATTTTGTCATTGAATAAAAAAAAGAAAAAGAAAACAATTCATGATTTCACTAATTTAGATGGTATAGAATATTTTTTTTCATGTAAAAAAAAGAAAATATTTTTTTTACATAAAGACATTTTCCTATCTACCTAGAAACTTAAAAGTAAAAACTAATGAGTTGTACTTCAAAAAAGGAAAAATAAAAGAAAAGAAAAAGTGTTAATCAAAGATTGATTATTACTTCTTATCTACCCTGTAGGAATCATCACACTTTTGGCATATTTTCAAACCCAAATTTTAAAAAAGTTAAGAGAAAAAAATAAAATTTGAAAAAAAGAAAAAGAAAAAGAAAAGACAGAAGTTGATTGATGAAAAGGCCAACTATGATAAAATGTTGACTTAATAGACTTTGCATACTGTTCTGAGCCAACCACCGAGCCAACTCGTTTGAGTTCCTTCAACTCAACTCACTCCTCATTTCTCTTAAGTCAAAATACCATTTTGCCATTTTTCAAAAGTCAAATTTTAGTTTTTGAAGTTTAAAATTTATCCTCTTTTAGTATTTGAATTTTCAAAAATTCCATTTTGTTCCTTGTATTCTCAAATAAACTTAAAAATAGTATTTATAGTAATTTTGAAATTAATATTAATCAAAATTAATTTAATAATTTTAGTACAATAAAAGACAATATATATTTATATTTCTAAAATTAAAGATATATGGTAATTTTTTTTAAAAAACAAATGGAATAAATCTCAAAATTTAAAAATTATTATTAAAATTTTGAAAGTTCAATTACTAGAATAGAATATATCTTGACTACGATTAAACTCAATTCAAAATTGTGAAGCCAAAATAATAATTTAGAATTTCTTTAATTATTAATATTTTTCAAAATTTGTCACCTTTAAAAATTAAAATAGTTTCCGCCAAAAAATGAATTGAGGTACAAGTTTCTAAATTCCAAAACAATTTTTTAATTCATACAAAAAAAAACAATTTTCTTTTTATATTCAAATAATCCGACAGTGGGCCCAGCCAGCTGCTCCCGTCTTTTAGCTTATTGGTTCCTCCACTCTCTCTTGCTTTTGCTTTTGTATTTTTTGGTGCCACTCTCACAAAATCCCAACCTTAATCAGCCTTTTTCTTCGCCAAATCAAAAACCCTAGCCTTGTTTTCCAGATTCTACACATCTGTTTCGTTTCCCCGTTCTCTCAGATTCAACCCATTGTTTGTTCTGGTAAGTTTCCTCGCTGTTTATGCTCTGTTCTGTGAGCTGCATTTTTAGCTTCAATTGTTTCTTTATCTGTTTGATTTCTCTGTGCTGGATGCGTTTTCGTGATGGGTTTTGATTTTTGGTTACTGGGTTTCTGCTTTTGAACCTTCATTTTGTGCAGGATCGAAGTTTGGTGTGTTTGGGTTTGAAGTAGTGTGCTCTGTTAGTGGGTTTTGACCTTTGTGGCGTGTTTCTTGTTGGGGTTTATGGAGAATGTCGCTTGGACTTGTTGATGGGAATGTAGAGAAGAACTTAGGACGACTTTAACGAGCTGGGTATTGTTGATTTTTAGTTGTTTTTTTGAAGAACTGTGAAAAATTGAAGCATTCCTCTGTTTTTTTTTGAATTCAGCTGGTGAACTGAATAAGGAAATTGTAGCATCTAGTCTTGTTTGATCGAGTTGTCATTTTGATTGAATTCTGTTTGGATAGATTTTGGGAAAATGGAGGGTTCTCTGGACCAACTAGTGGAAGCAAAACTGGAAGATTCTACGTATCAGTCAGGTGAAACGAAATTGGAAGACCCAGTTCCGATACCGAGTGAAGATATAGTTGTGAGGCGTTCCGACTCAAAAAAAGTTCCAGCGGTCATTGCTTCAGGAAGTGCCAAGAGAAGTTTAAAATCTGTTAAACCTTCTGCTGCTGATGCAATGAAGACTAGTTCAGTTAGAAGGAGCATTGAATCTAAAACAGCTTTAGTTTCCAGTTCTAATGTCACCAAATCAACTGCAAGTGGGTCAACTCAAGTTTCAAATTCAGTTCCAGTGTTGAGAAGAAAAAGTACTGGAGGATTGCCTGAGAAAACACCCGCATCTTCCTCTAAAAAGCCAAGCAATGTCAACAATGCTGCAGCCATTAGGACTCCAGCATCTGAACCGACAAGGCGTTCTCTCCCAGAACTTAAAAAGAGCTCATTGTCTTCAATTTCGAAGAATTCACCTCGAACAAGTGTACCCGAGACTAGAAAATCGATCACAATTTCTTCGAAACCATCTGATACACATGGGAAAGGAACCAGTAAAGATGGTACTAAGAAGTCCACAGTTAAAGCAACACCATCAGTTTCCTCATCTTCTTTAGCCTCAAGAAGGCTCACCTCCACTTCCCAGGACAGCAGTGCCAGTAGTGGCAGTGTAGCTAGAAAGACAATCTCAAAGGTTTCTTCTCCAGCGGCTCGATCCCCTGCGGTTTCAAGTGGATCAAGAACTGCATCCACACCCCTTGAAAAGAATTCTAGATTATTGGGACAGAGAAAAGCCAGCAGAACCCCTGAAAGCAGGGATTCTCGGTTTGTTGTTCTTCCTCAGGTGGAAATAAAAGCTGGTGATGATTTGGTAAGAAACTTTGTCATAAATATTATAGTGCTGGCTAATCTTCACGAACTTCAACTTGGCTACATCCCTTCACTGCTTAATCATAATGCAATTAGTAGGCTCATAGTCTTGGTTTACTGTTTACATATACCAATTTTTGTGTTTTTTTTAATATGCATCTGTTACTCATAACCCTGCCCTTTGTTTTATTGTTTCTTCTAATTTCTGTTTCTTTTTTTTAATTATTATTTTTTAATTCTAAACAATGTCATCTGTTTTTTTGGCATGCCAAGGATGACTGACCACTGAATTGAATTCTGTCTGTATGATGTCTCATCCATTTTCTGAAAAGTATTATTGGTGTTTCATCTTAATTTATTCTTGTTAGAAATCCATGAACTAGAAAATACCATTAATGAGTTTGTTTTGATTGGTTGCACCAGAGGTTGGATCTCAGGGGCCATAGAGTCCGCAGTCTTAATGCTAGTGGGTTGAACTTGTCGCCAAATTTAGAGGTAGGCCCTGTGTATTCATGACAGTCTATTTATATCTAAAACTGTTGTCTGATCATTGCCATTTTTGAAGAATAATTTACCTGTTTCTTTATTTTATTGTTTATGCTACAATTTCATTTGTTATACTAATGAATTATTAGAGTGTTTCTGCATGTGGCCAACCCACAAGAACAAAAAAGTTAAATCGACTAGGGAGGGGTTTGTTTGGCAATCAAATGATTGTATGACTTTTAAAGGGTGTTAGCAGATAGCTCTTTCCATGCTATCCCACACCTTAAAAATGGCTTCATTGAGAAGGAGCAGAGAGAGCCATAATAAAAAAGATTATCTAATAGGATCTCTTGAAGTGTTTACTGTTTATATAATTAAATTTACCTCAATCCATCAACTTGGGTTCATATTAGCTACACATAAAAGCATCGTTAAGGGAAGATATAAACAATTTTTATGCATCACATCACTATTTTTCACTCTCACCATATTAATTATTTTATTTTCTCCATAATCATTCCCTTCACCCCAAACACAAATAATCATTCTCTCCATAATCATTCCCTTTCTTATTCTCCCCCTAATTCTCATTCCCCCCATAATCATTCTCATTCCCCTTCCCCCAAACATCCCCTTAATTTTAAATATTTGGTTCGATTTACTAATATTGTTTTTGCCTTTTGGTAGTTTGTTTATCTGAGGGACAACCTCTTGTCAACCTTGGAAGGAGTAGAGATACTTACGAGAGTCAAGGTTTGTCATTTCTTAATATCCACATTTGATTCTTCTCACGTGAATTGCCTATGTGCAACAAATTATACACAATTGATCAATAAAGCAGTTCTAAACTTTTGCAACGATGTGTTATGCTCATAACTTTTCTATCGACTTCTGTATTTCAGTTGTAATGTCTCAAGTTTTCTCTTTTCCCCCCTTTCTCTCCAGGTTCTCGACTTGAGTTTCAATGATTTTAAGGGACCTGGATTTGAACCTCTTGATAATTGCAAAGCTCTTCAGGTATCTCACATGTTTCTCTTCTTCTTATGTAGCATGAGAAATGAAAAACATTTGTTGAAGGCCAGATTAACTATGTTTCCTAATTGTTGTTTTTATGGTTTTAGCAACTATATCTGGCTGGTAATCAAATTACTTCATTAGAGAGTCTTCCACAACTGCCGAATTTGGAGGTAAAAGTTCAAAAAAGCACCCCACCCATCACCACCCTAAATGTTCATTAGCAAGTCTTCTGACATTCTTGCTCCTTTTCTCTGTTTCTAATGCTTCTTTTCCATCTTATTGTTTCATAGTTTCTCTCTGTTGCCCAAAATAAGTTGAAGTCACTTTCAATGGCAAGTCAACCTCGACTTCAGGTTTTTATCCATCTGTCAGCAGCTTATACTGAATTCTTTCAACCTCCCACTCTCTTTCTTTTCCTATTAAGGCATGCTTCAATTTTTGTTTTTGTTTTTGCAGGTACTAGCTGCCAGCAAAAACAGAATTTCGACGCTAAAGGGGTTTCCTCATTTACCTGCACTGGAGGTTAGACATCTGTTTATATAGGCTTACATAAAACATATTAAGTGGCCTCTTGAATAGAGGCAATGTTAAAGTTCGTTAGTCTATTAACTTCTGATAATTTTTTATGCTGCAGCATTTGCGGGTAGAGGAGAATCCCATTCTTAAAATGGCACATCTAGCAGCGGCTTCCATCTTGTTGGTTGGACCTACTTTAAAAAAATTTAACGATAGAGGTAACCTAATTAAAATTTACTTTTTGGCTATCTATATTGGAATTGTTGGCCCTCCTTTTCAATTGACAGTTTACCTTTCAGCTTAAGACCTCTGGGTTGCACTTCCTATTTTATAACTGTTGGTTATTTTCCATATTAGACTCCTAGATTATTACCTTGTATTTGATATATTATTGAGAAAGGATAT
>JBBMEF010069145.1:0-10804 GCA_037832685.1 Sicyos baderoa | reverse complement strand
TCTCCAAAGTTTGGCTCCAAAGTTTTTCCAAGCTTGGCTCCGAATCCCCTCCTCAAATGAACATGGAAACCTCTATTTATAAGGTTTTCAATGGGCTTCAAATGGGCTTGGGCCAAATGTCTTCATGGGCTAGGTTTGGATCAATATGTGATTTCAGATCCAAACGTCTCCATGGACCGGGGCGTTTTGAGCCCAATTTGATTCCATAAAGAAATTGGGCTTTGGGCCCAAATCGTCATTTGACCGAGTTTGGTCATCCATAGTTTTGATCATGCTATCGGTGCAATCAAACGGCCATAACACTGACACGTGTCACATTTTGATTTGCCACAATTCAACTTAGGGATATTATATCATTTTATAATTGATCCCTAAATAAAAATATTTGATTTGTCATTAGTTTTAAATAATGACGTGGCGAGTTTTGATTCGTTGAAATTTCTATCCCAACAGATATGATTTAATTTAACTTAATTTGTTTTTTTTAAACTAGTTTATGTCCTCTAAAAAAATAGGGAAAATTGTATTGGATAGATCAATTTTACAAAATAATTACAAATTTAGGTAAATTTGAAAAAAATTGCACACATAGTCAAATATACAATATAAATAATACTTATTATATTGTATTATATATTAGTTATTCGGTATAAAAAGTATCACTTTATGCCGTATATTTGACTATGGTTGCTAAATTTTTAAAATTGGCCTGTGTTGTAAATATTTTATCAATTTGGTCTATTCCTGCAAAAACCCCAAAAAATAGTTACATTAGCTTGCAACATTTTATTTTTGTTATGAATAATTAATTTTATATCTTTATCTCTGTTTTTTTTTTAATTTATATATTATTTTTTATTTATAAGTTGTAAAATAATTATATAATGAGAATTATAATTCCTAAATAGGTGGTTACCATGAATTGAACCCATCCCCTTAAATATCCGAAAATCTTGAGCCACTCCATGATCGTTTCGATTCTAAACGTTATAAAATGAGAATTAAGAACAAAATAATAATAATAATAATAATAATAATAATAATAATAATAATAAAAAAATAATAATGAAGTGCAATCCCTAGCCCCGTGATCTGAAAAACTGCTGATTCGAAAGCGGGTGAGAAGATCTTGAACACCAAGGTATGAATTTCTTCATCAACATCTTCAACCATTTCGGACTCAGATTCTGTGTTTAGGGTTTAACCGATCGCATCGTTCTCTCCTGTTTGCAGTAACTGCAATGGCAATGGCAATGGCAATGGCGATTCAACTTTGATGAGGCATTCCCAATTCCTAATCGCCCCTTTCAGACTCTCTTTCCCCATTCTCTCTTTCATTTTTCTGATTTTCAAATCAATTTTGTTGTTTTTTTGTTTGTTACGGAAGAAAGGTAGCTTTGTTTATGCATTTTTTACTCTGCAAAAACTCTGCCTACTCTCATTTATCCATTTGGGATTTTTCTTTTCTCTTTGCATCTTGGAACAAATTTCATTTTGACTTGTCCATGCTATATATGCATGACAGGGAACCATTAGAGTCTGTTTCTCTGGATTCTTGTTTGGACAAGACTTTACATTCTCTAAGTTGTACAACATTGTTTTTGTTTAAAAGGTGGATGTGGTTTCTTCTTCTATGCCATTGACACTGTTGGAGGAAGGACTTGGGTTTTATTTTCCACTTTTCGTGGAGAAATTTGTAGGATTGGGTATTCTGTCGACACTTTGAGGTGGGAGGTAGGGCAAACTATGGGTTGCATTTGTTCTAAAGGAATTCCACCAAACGACTATGTTGCTGAGAATCATTCCAAAGAAAGGCATTTGAAGTCCAATAGATCTTCTAGACTTTTAGGGGCTTCATCAAGGAAAGAAGAACCCGCGTTGCATGCTGATGGAGGGCTAAGTGATGGAATGGCGCGATTGATATCAAATCAACCGGGGGAAGAAAATGCTGGATCGACACCCGAATCAGATGATGTTGAGAAGAAGGCAGCACCCTTTGAAAAATCTGCTATTGCCAAGCCACTGCTTCAAGAACGGCCAACTATGGAGGAAGGAGCAAAGAGAGTAGGAGCGCATAATAATTCTGCAACACCTAGAATAATCAATGTTGTTAACGGGGAAAAGGGAGCTTTGGTTATTGCTGGATGGCCTTCTTGGCTAACATCTGTGGCTGGAGAAGCTATCAATGGATGGCTTCCTAGAAAGGCGGACTCTTTTCAGAAGTTGGATAAGGTCAGTAGGATTTTAATTTTGCACCCTTACTTCTGCTTATAGTTATAGTAGTTCTACTTTTTTTGTATTTCTTATTCTCTATGTATGGAGTTGCTTTATATATATCCACTTACACTTAGGAGAGTAGTAAATTATAACACATTTCTAGAGTAGCTTTATTGTAAGGGTACATGGTCCGAATTGTAACTTTCTCTTAGAGGCTTAGATTTAATGCCCATGGCTTTTGCATGTTTATTTTTTAAAGAAGTTGTTTTTTCTCCTTACCATTGTGAGATTTTTTTTCTTTCACGTGTGGGCTGGTTATTGCTCTGTAGATGGGTGTTGTAAATCAAATCGCTTGTAAAAATGTCCAAATTTTGTCTCCCAAAGAACATTTACTGAAGAGATGCATCTGTGATTCAGCTTCCCTATATCGTAAGGAACAAATACTTGGTGATAATGCCATTGATGGCCATTTTTCCTGTAGCCAATCAGCCGTATTCAAAGCCCCATAGCTCAATTCCGAGACAAAAATTTAACTTTCTTTTGATGTTTTCCTCTCCATATGTCAAGGTAAAGATCTCTCTTCTCATTCAATGGAGTAGAATATAGCAATGTGAAGGAGAGATTTAGTAGTGAGGACTTTAGCTTTATCTAATGTTCATCTCCAAGAGTCCGATCTATTATTGAGGGATACATTCTCCAATAAAAGCGATAAGCTAGTCCATTCATTTATTTCGTCATCTTTGAGATTTCTACGAAACTTCAAGTTCCAAAAGAGTTTGAGAGATCCCAGGATTCAACAACCCGAGCTTGTTTGATCAAAGATAGATAGAAGAGAAGACGGTTAGTCAATTTGAGAGCTTCTTCTCCATGCCATTTGTTGATCCAGAAGAGGATATCCTGACCGGATCCAATCTTGTGGGAACAATTCTCATATATCAGGTGCTTCCATCTTTCTATACTTCTCCAAGGACCGACAGAAGCTTCATAAAATCTTTATGGAGTGCTAGAAATCTCGCATGGACAACTTTAGATGCGGTTGGAAGATCGGGTGGGATTGCTATCATATGGAATGAGTCTCTTTTTACCTTTATTAAATCAATCAAAGGTACATATTCCCTCACCCTCCACCTTTCTTTATCTGATGGTACACATTTATGGATAACAGTGATATATGGTCCTAATAACTGCAAAGACAGAGATTTGCTTTGGAAGGAGCTTGAGGAACTTAAGTTAAAATGTGGTTCTCACTGGATTCTTGGGGGCGATTTCAATATCACTAGATGGTGCTTCGAAAAATCAAACAACCGATCGGTTACTAGAGGAATGAAGAAATTCAACAATTTCATTGTCAAGGCAGAGCTTAATGAGATTCCTTTGCAGAATGGAGCCTTCTCTTGGACCAACATGCGAGAGAACCCTGTTATGTCTCTTATTGATAGATTCCTTCTCTCAGAGGACGCTATCAATAAGTTTGATTGTGCTAAGGTCAGAAGACTGGAAAGGGTTACCTCTGATCACTATCCTATTTGTCTCAATCTCGGAAAGGAGAATTGGGGACCAACGCCTTTCCGTTTCATTAACTCTTGGCTTGATCATCAAGCTTTTGCTCCTTTGATGGAATCTTGGTGGAAGGAATATGCTACTATTGGTAGGTCTGGCCATGGATTTATACAGAAGCTTAAAGCCTTCAAGCTTATTGTTAAAGATTGGAATCATAGAACTTTTGGCCACCACAAGGCTGCTTGTCTTTCTCTAAAGGAAGAACTTGACAGACTTGATATTAAAGAAGAATTAGCTCCTTTGTCCTCCACGGATTATCACAGAAGATTTGATATTAAAGTTGAGATTCAAAACTTGACTTCTAGGGAGGATACTCTTTGGCGACAGAGATGTAAGGCACAATGGCTTTCTTTGGGTGATGAAAATACTTATTTTTTCCATAGAAGTGTGTCTGCCAATCGAAGACGGAACACAATAGTTGATCTTACTGCTCGTGATGGCAGAAGTCTTGTTACAGACAAAGAAATCGAAGAAGAATTCATTGATTTTTATACAAATCTGTACACCAAAAAACTGTAGCGTGCTACTTTTCCTGATATCAGTTTATGGAATCCCATTAATCAAAGTCAACAATCCAATCTTGAGGCCCCTTTTACTGAAGAAGAGATTAGACGAGCTGTTTTTGACTTGGGGATTAACAAGACACCTGGACCTGATGGTTTCACTGCTGAATTTTTAAAAAAATCATGGAACACTATCAAGGATGATATCAAGATTGTGTTCGACGATTTTTTCAAAAATGGAATCATTAATGCTAGTCTGAACGAAACTTTTATTTGTCTTATCCCCAAAAAGACTGTCGCTTGAACTGTTGCTGATTATAGACCTATTAGTCTTACTACTTGCCTTTATAAGGTGATTGCTCGTGATTTATCTGAGAGGCTTAATATTGTGTTGCCGTTCACCGTATCCAACTATCAATCAACTTTTGTGGCAAATAGACAGATCCTCGATACCATCCTGATGGCTAATGAACTTATTGATGAATGGAAAAGAAAACAGAAAGAGGGATTCGTCATTAAGCTGGACATTGAGAAAGCTTTTGATATGGTCGATTGGAATTTCTTAGATATGATTTTGATGAAAAAGGGTTTTGGGAACCGATGGAGAAAATGGATCAGAGGTTGTATATCTTTGACAAATTTTTCCATCATTATTAATGGTAAACCGAGGGGTAAGATCAGAGCAACCAGAGGCCTTAGACAGGGTGATCCACTGTCTCCTTTCCTATTTGTACTGATCACGGATTGCCTGAGTAGGCAGCTCTCATTGGCGGAAGAAAAAGGGGACATTGAAGGCTTCTCCATCACTCGACTCGATAGGACTCTATCTTGTACTCATTTGCTTTTTGCTGATGACACGTTACTTTTCTCCTCCTCTCGAGCTAATTCTCTAAACAACTTGATTGCTACTGTCAAAGCCTTTGAGAACTCCTCGGGTTTAAATATTAATTGCGCTAAGACGGAAATACTCTCTCTTAATATGGACTCAGAGGAAGCAAAGAAGATTGTTACCCCCTTTGGTTTCAAGATTGAAGATTGGCCCACCACCTATTTGGGTCTTCCTCTAAATGGGAACCCAAATATTTTGTCGTTCTGGAATCCGGTCATTGAAAAATTGAAAATCGACTACAACATTGGGGTTCTTCTCATATTTCGAAAGGTGGTAGACTGACTCTTATACAGGCTACTCTTGCTAATGTGCCTACTTACTATCTTTCTCTCTTTTTACTATATGAACTTTGGTGGGAAAGAAACCAAAGAACTTTTCAAGATACCTCTCTACCTTGGCTCTCTCGTTTGGAAGCTGTCAGATTGCACGTATCTACTTGGGCTTCTTCATCTTGCAAGGAATTCTCCGGAAACTCCATTCGAGACATCTACTCTAATTGGGATAGCTTGACTCTTCTCTAATTTTTATCTTGCTTTGTTCTTTACTTTCTATTGTATTTCCTTCTGTTGCTATTTGCTTGTTATGTTACTTTGTTCCCCTTTGTACTTTATTCATATTTTCAATGAATAAAATTTGTTTCTTGTTTCAAAAAAAACTATCTTTCTCTCTTTTTGGCTCCCTCCAAAATTACTAAGAGGATTGAAAAGCTTTATAGAGACTATCTTTGGAGAGGAAAGGAAGGTGGGAGAACTAGTCATCTTATCAGATGGGACAGGGTCAAGCTTCCTAATGAAGAGGGAGGTCTGGGGATTATTGATATACACTTTAAAAACATTTCTCTTTTGGCTAAGTGGCATTAGAGATTTTCTATTGAAAATGATGCTTTATGGAGGAACTGTATTGACATAAAATATGGTCCATCTGAGAATGTCCTCAAATCGGGTATCAAAGGTATTCGTCTTTCAAAGGGCCCATGGAAACACATTGACAGATGGAAACATCTGATTTACACAAACATAACTTACATTATTGGTCGTGGACACGGAATACTCTTTTGGAGTGATGAATGGATTGGTGATGTAGAGACCATGTGAATGTAGAGACCATGTGAATGAATCTTGGAATTTGAAAATCAGAAGGAATCTAAAGGATGACGAAATTACGGAATGGGCTGGATTAACTTTATTGCTTGATCGGGTTGTTCTTTGTGATCGAAATGATGTTTGGAAATGGTCTCTTGAACCAACAGGTCTCTTTTCAGCAAATTCCTTATTGAAGAACCTCTCCAGCTCACACACAAATGTTACACAGGATTTGTACATTAATATTTGGAGAGGGCAACAACCGAAAAAGGTTAAATTTTTCATTTGGGAACTTAGTTATGGAGCTTTAAATACTCATGAGAACCTTCAGAAAAAATGGCCCAATTTGTCTCTTTCCCCGAGCATTTGCCCCGTGTGTAAATGTGACAATGAATCTCAAATTCATTTATTTAGCAACTGTCCAGTGGCAAATCCTATATTTTTTGAAACGGAAACCAAATCTTTCATTAAGGAAATGAAAAGATTACAAAAAGGTGATTAAAAAGGAAACAACAACAACAAAAGAAGTGCAAAAAGTAAAAAACATAGAGCCTAGCTCAATACAAACAAAGAGACTAGTAAACAAATAAAAGAAAACAAAATACATCAAAATAAGAACTATCCAAAGAAAGGAAAAGGCTAAAGAAAAGCTTCCCAATTAGAGGATAGTTGTTGGATGGAGTAGTTACAAATAGAGGATCTGTGCAGATATCATCCATGGAAATCAAAGCCTTGTCCGCAAACAGAGGATTGATTGTAACATTTGTGTTGAAGGCCACATTCAAGGCTAAGCCAATATCCTGCCAATGATTATGTGCAAATAATTTGGTAACCGTCCATAGATTGTTGAAGTCTAAATCCAGAACCTCTTTATGCTTCTTAACCCAGAAAGAAGATAAAGAATTGACACCCGCTGGACGTGATTTGCTAAAGGGTTGATCACCATTTGAAATTTTGGAAGAATTCCGTTTTAGAGGAGGCCAATGGTTCGGATTATAGGTGAAAGGTTATGTGCTCTGATCAGATAAAGTGTCAACATTCCGGGTAGAGGGCAGGGGACGGGGAGAAATGGTTTCAACATCACTGTGAGGCAAGGCAGAAACATTAGAAGAGGCAAGACCAGGGTCCGTAGAGCCAATAGAAGAAAATAATTTCCCTCATTAAGTCCAGAAGAGCAAGTAAGCCAGCAGAGTTCTCTCCCAACCGAACGTTCAAAAGGAATCTACTTCCTTTTTTCGGCCAAACAATACAACGGCAATGGCAGCCTTCATCATTTCTCATCTTACAGATTTTAATCATACCATAGTCATCCTGAAAAGATTGGCTAAAATAGTGGCTTACAGGCTGCTTAGCAAACATAGATAAGGAGGATTCTGCCCAAAGAAACATAGTAGAGGTAAGAGGAATGGCTCTGTTGAAAGCAGAATCTTCAATCCAGAAGAGAGAATCTTCCTTGCTAATGAAGTAAAGATCCCCAGGGATTAGCGTTTCCATCATTGCACAAAGGTGAGAAGGATGCAGATGCAAAGGAGGTCTAGGAGATTAATGAGACGAGAGATTTTAGCAACGAGAGAGGTGAAGGGAAGGGGAAAAGAGAAAAGAAAGAAGAAGGGAAAGAGGCTACGGTGAGGAAGCCACCGGAGAAGAGGAGAGATGGGAGGCTACGGTGAGGAAGCCACCGGAGAAGAAGAGAAATGAACGGAGTTAGATGACTCCGGCTAAGGAGCCATCAGAGAGAAGCAGAGGGCTAGAGAGAATTTGATCTTGTTCAATCAATTCAGTGGCAAATCCTATATGGTCATTCCTTATCTCTTCTTTTGGTTGACAGATGATTAGACCGGGAAACATCAAAGATTTGGTGGCTTATTCAATTTTGGGGCACCCCTTTCACGAGGACAAGAAGGCTTTATGGCTACTATTTATTTATGCGACTTGGTGGAAACTTTGGACATGGAGAAATGACATCATTTTCTTTGACAAATCTCAACATAGCGAGAACTTAATTGAATCTATTATTTTTTAGCTATGACATGGGCCCATAAATCCATGCCCTTTAAAGATTATAGTTTAAATACATTATTGCATCATTGGCATGGTTTTTTGTAATCTTTCATTGCTTTATACTTTTGTAACTCTCCATTTTATCAATGAATTGTATCTGTTTCCTATAAAAAAAAAAATACTTCTCCAAGGACCCTTAGTCTTTCTGATATTCCCGATTCCAGCCTCGAAAGAGTGGAGAAGGACCTTATTTTATGCCAATGCAATTCCTCCATAGACCATCAGTTTCATCATAGAATCTCCAATGGCATTTTGCTAAAAGAGAGATATTTTTCTTGTGTACATCGATAATATGAAGCCCTCCTTCCTCTATAGAAACCTTCACATGCTCCCATTTTATGAGATGGCTACCCTTTCCTTCATCTTTTCCTTTCCAAAGATAATTCCTATACAATTTCTCAATCATCTTCGTCACTTTCAGAGGCGCAAGGTAAAGGGACAAGTAGTAGAGAGGAACATTTGACAGCGTAGATTGAATAAGAGTCCCTCTACCTCCCTTTGATACATGAGAGGCCCCCCAATTTTGCATCCGCTTCTCAATCTTTTCAATAACAGGATTACAAAAAGATATGGAAGAGGGGTTACCGTTTAGTGGGAGGCCAAGATAGTTAGTGGGCCACTTTTCCACTTTGAAGGCAAATGGGGCAGAAAGCTTATTAGCAGTATCTGGATCCACATTGAGAGTGAGGAACCCCGTTTTAGCACAATTTACATTCAACCCAAATGCCTTCTCAAACCTATTAACTGATCCAATCAAATTATTAAGGGAATCTTTTCTTAATGAAGAAAATAATGGTGTCGCCGGAAAACTGTAGGTGGGAACATGTAATCTTTCGGTTCTTGTGTTGTGAGTAATGGGCCAGAATAAGCTGTCTACTAAAGGGTTACTACTGTTAACTGTTTGTTTAATTTTTTTTTTGGGAAATTGTATTGGATGGACTATTCTCATAAAATAATTACAAAAGTAGATAAATTTTAAAGTATTTGAATCTATAGTCATTAATACAATTTAATGATGCATTATAAATACTCATTAATATCATATTATAAGAAAGTATGTGACCATACTCATTAATACCAAGGATTATATTTGCTATTTTTTTTAAGAGTAACCATATTTGTAATAATTTTCTTATTTTGACTAGTCTTGTAAGTTTTTTTTTTTTTTTTATTATTACACATTGGGGAGGGGGATCACAAACCCTACATTTTTTTTTTTTTTTTTGGATTGGAAACAAGAAACTTTCATTGATGAATGAAAAAGTTGCAAAAATAATCAGAAAAAGTTGCAAAAATAATCAAAGATGATAATAGTTAGTTACAAAAAACTTTGTCAATGTGATAATAGAGTAGGGATACTATTGTCCTTAAAAGAATGACACTTATGGGTCCACCATGGCATGGCAAGAAGGACTATGGAGTCCATGATATCGCCTCTTTTATGGATAATATCTATGAAGCACGGACACTTCATTTAGGACGGAGTGTCAGTGTCGGACACGCGAATTGAAGTGTCCAATTTTTTTATTATTTTTTTAATGATAGACACGGGAAGGACACGTTGACTGACTTTTTTTAATAAAAAATAAGCTTTTTAACCAAATGTAAGGCCAATGGCCTTTATTTATTATATTAATTAAGCCCACTTATTAAACCCACTTTTTTCATATTTAAATAACAAAAAAAAGAAGAAGTTAAACCTAATATAATATTGAACATAGAAGAAATTTCTCTAGCACTCTGTGCTATTATTTACCGCCACCTACAAAAACTTAATGGTTTTCATCTTCTTTAACTCTTTGTCAATCCTTCGATTTAAAAAACATCGAGTATCTCGCAAGTCGTGGGTACATCTTCATCCACATGGGAGTGTCTTTCCAAATTAAACTTAATATAACATGTTTTGGTTTAGTTCAATTGTCCATGGTAAGATTATGTTAGCTATTATTTTATTCTAATTATATATATATATATAATCGACGTGTCCCAAACGTGTCCGTGTCCTAGCTTTTTTAACGTTGACGTGTCGTGTCGTGTCCGTGTCCGTGCTTCTTAGAATAATATCAGAGAATACCATTTCATTCTGTATGTTCCATATACTCCTAAAAAGCTGCAAGAAAGGAGCACTAAAGGATATTTTTCTTATCTTTGAAGGGCTGCCCCAGAAATGATTATTGGATCAACACCTTTATGTTATTAGGTCTGGTCATCTCCCAGTTAAAAGCCCCCAGAATCTGGTTCCAATACTCATTTGCTAAAGCACATGAGCTAAAGATGTGACTCTGTGTTTCATGGTCTGAGCAGCAAAGAATGTAGCATTGAGGGCTAATGCTATGATCGGGGGATTTTCTTTGAAGCCTGTCATTTTTGTTGATAACCCCATGGCTAAGTTCTGTTCGATCCGAAACTTCACAGCTTTGTTTAAGTTTGGGGGAATCAAGCATTGAGGACAATGCCAACTTTAAGTTTGGGGGTATTGTGCCTACATTTAG
>JBBMEF010069084.1:0-10809 GCA_037832685.1 Sicyos baderoa | reverse complement strand
TGGGAATTAGTCCGTCTTTTTGTATGCACAAGATAAACCTGGAGGAAGGGAACTTTAAATCAATTGAGCAACAAAGACTAAATCCAGCAATGAAAGAGGTTGTGAAGAAATAAGTAATCAAATGGATTGATGCTGGAATCATTTACCCCATCAGCGATAATAGCTGGGTAAGCCCGGTGCAATTCGTTCCGGAGAAATGGGGCATGACAGTAATACGAATTGAGGAGAATGAATTGATCCCATTGAGAACAGTCACGGGCTGGAGGATCTGCATTGACTACAGAAGGCTGAATAAGGCAACAAAGAAAGATCACTTTCCACTGCCTTATATAGATCGGATGCTAGATAAATTAGCGGGTCAAGAGTTTTATTGTTTCCTAGATGGATACTCAGGCTACAATCAAATCACCATAGATCCAAAAGATCAGGAAAAGACAACTTTTACGTGTCCATATGAAATTTTCGCATTTAGGCGAATGCCTTTTGGACTTTGCAATGCGCCAGCAACATTTCAGCTTTGTATGATGACTATCTTCTCAGATTTGATTGAATACATAGTAGAGATCTTTATGGATGATTTCTGGAAGATCATTCGATTCATGCTTGAGCAATTTAGAAAAATTCTTGGAAAGGTGCATTGAGACTAATTTGGTGTTAAACTGGGAAAAATGCCACTTCATGGTGAAGGAGGGCATAGTTATAGGACACAGAATTTCAAAAGAAGGAATTGAAGTAGACCGAGCAAAAATTGAAGTGATTGAAAAATTGGAACCACTGAGCAATGTCAAGGGCATTCACAGTTTTTTAGGGCATGTTGGGTTTTATCGAAGGTTTATCAAGGAATTTTCAAAGATCTCAAAGTCACTATGTGAATTGCTTGAAGTGGATAGAGAATTCAAGTTTAGTGAAGACTGTCTGAAAGCGTTTGATGTGCTGAAAAATGCTCTAACCACTGCACCGATAATAATTGCACCAGATTGGAAAAAAACATTTGAATTGATGTGTGATGCAAGCGATTATGCTATAGGAGCTTTTTTGGGACATAGAGGAGAAAGGTTATTTCAACCAATTTACTATGCGAGAAAAACATTAAATGAAGCTCAACTCAACTATACCACTACTGAAAAGGAACTCTTAGCAGTCGTATTTGTATTAGAAAAATTCCGATCTTTTGTAGTAGGATCGAAGATAACAGTGTTCACAGATCATGCTGCTATCAAGTATTTGATGAACAAACAAGATGCGAAACCGAGGCTGATTCGATGGATATTGTTACTTCAAGAGTTTGATATTGAAATAAAAGACAAGAAGGGTAGTGAAAATGTGATTGTCGATCACTTATCAAGACTGAAACAAGTGAATGAGAAAGAGAAGGAATCCAAATAGCTGAAAACTTTCTGGATGAGAAACTGTTTAATGCTACATCATTACACTTAACAGAACGACCATAGTTCGCAGATTTTTCGAATTATCTTGCTAGTGGCATTATACCACCAGAACTAAGCAAGAAGCAACGGAAAAAGTTTTATGCTGATGTGAAGCATTACTATTGGGATGAGCCCTTTCTATTCAAGCAATGTGCTGACAACATCATAAGAAGATGCGTTCCAGAAAATGAGACTGAAGAAGTATTGAATCAATGCCATAATTTTCCTTATGGAGGACATTTTGGGGGGCTTAGAACGGCAACTAAGGTTTATCAATCTGGGTTATATTGGCCCACGATCTTTAGAGATGCTCATCACTTCGCAAAGGTATGTGATAAATGTCAAAGGAGAGGAAACATTGGAAATAAAGATGAAATGCCAATGACGTGTATTCATGAAATTGAGTTATTCGACGTTTGGGGCATAGACTTTATGGGACCTTTTCCGCCATCAAGGAGCAATCTTTACATCTTAGTAGCAGTGGATTATGTTTTCAAGTGGGTTGAAGCAATAGCTAGTCTTTTGAATGATGCAAAAACTGTAATCCGATTCTTACACAGAAATATATTTACGCGATTCGGTACGCCGAGAGCATTGGTGAGTGATGAAGGTACACATTTTATCAACAAAGAAATGGCAAGTGTGCTACAAAAATACAACATCAAGCATAGAATTGCAACACCTTACCACCCTCAGCTGAATGGGCAAGCTGAAGTCTCGAACAGGGAGATTAAAAGTATCTTGGAGAAAGTAGTGGGACCATCTAAAAAAGATTGGTCAATGCGGTTAGAAGATGCATTGTGGGCATATCGCACAACATTCAAAACTCCATTGGGGATGTCACCATATCAACTTGTGTTCGGGAAAGCATGCCATTTGCCATTAGAGCTAGAACACAAAGAATTTTGGGCTTTGAAGAAGTTGAATCTTGACGGGACCTGCACGGATGAAGCAACTGCTCGAATTAGAAGAACATAGGCTTTCTGTCTATGAAAATGCCAAAATTTATAAGGAAAAAACAAAGCTTTGGCATGATAGAAGAATCAGACCTAAAGTATTCGAAACAGGGCAAATAGTACTTCTGTACAATTCACGTTTTAAGCTTTTCCCTGGTAAACTCAAGTCTAAATGGTCTAGTCCCTTCAGAATTGTGCAGGTGAATGCGAATGGAGCAATCAAAATCATGAACGAACAAGATGGAAGTGAATTTACAGTCAATGGACAACGCTTAAAAAGCTACTAGGGAGAAGATCTTGGGAACAAGGAGTCTTCTACACCCCGAAAATGTTGAGTAATGCAACAAAGAGATGCTTGGAGCACTGACGATCGGTATTTATAATTTTGCGCTCCAAGTTTATAAATTGTGCTTATTCTTCCTATTTCTTTGAATTGTCTGCATGAAAATATTTTAGGGTGGTTATTATCTGACTGAATAAATGATTGCATGATTCTGAATTGCTGGTGTCTTTTTCTTTAGCATTGTTTCTTCTTTTAGTTCTTCTTTTATTTTATTGAGCTGCGGAAAATGGAAAAAGGTGAAAAGGAATGGTCTACCAAAGTGTGAAACGTGGAGGATTATCTTGTAACACGTGGCAGCCCAGGGCGAAAAAATGTGGATCCATCACATCTGTTGAAATCAGACGGTGAAGATTAATCTGCAGGTTTGAAAAGCAAAAAGGCGGCAGGCATTTAAGACGAAAAGGGAAAACTCTGGACCTACTTTTTTGCCTTTTTGAATTCTAAGCCCGATTTAGTTCTCCATAGTTCTTGCTAAAAAACCCTTGAGTTCTTCATTTGTTCTGTTCTTCCTTTTCGTTTCAAATCCGTAACCCGAAAACTCTTCATTTCTTCCAAAAATTTCGATCGCAATGGCCCCGAAAATAAGAGCCCAGAAAGCTAAGGCCGTTGAAGACGGAAAGAAATTGGTCCAAGAGGTGCATGGTCCGCTGAATGCACCGCAAGCCAGCCACATCATCATAAACGATGATTCTCCCCTCTCAGAAGAGGAGGTTCCGCTTGTGAGAAGAAGAAAAGCGAAGAACACAATCGCTTCGGAGCAAGCAAATGAAACCCTAAACCCGAGCGCAAGCGAAGTGCGTGAAAAGGTTGCTACAACCTCTGAACCGAGGGTTGAACCTGCAGAAGGAATAGAAAATCAAGAGGAGGGAGAGTTAATGAATGAAGGTGGCATGCAAGAAGAAAATCAAAGTGAAGAAATCTGGAGGGAGGTAGTCGAAGAAATGCAAGAATCTGAGAAGAAGAGAAAAGAAGAAGGAAAAGAGAAGAAAAGGAAGAGGGCAGGAAAAGAAAAGGTTGTGGAGGAACCTGCGGAAGAAAGGGCCGAAGTTGTAGAAGAAGTGGCGGAGCTGGACTTAAATTAGCCGCCATTGGCTGAAAGACCAAGAGAAACGGGAGAAAGTTCGAAGCCAAAAAGGAAGAAGATGAGGGCCTCGAAAAGACCTGGAAAAGTCACTGTGAACAGTGGGAATTGGCAGAATTCCCGTTGTGCTTTTGGAGGGTTTTTGGTGAGTAAAAAGGTTGTAGAGAGAAGCAAGAACATCATGGAAAGGCAAATCTTTCAGGAACAAGGGTTCGCTGCAGCGGGCGTCGACGAGCAGCTTGACGAAACTGTGGAGAAGTTTGGCTGGCAGTATCTGGTTCAACCATTTGAACCAGCTCGGCCCGATTGGATTCGGGAGTTTTACTGCAACATTAATGAAGAGGCTGAGTTCAAGAGCCGAGTTTGAGGGGTTGATGTTGATTGGAGTGCCCAATCTATCAACGAAATGCTAAGGTTCGCAGATAAGCCAAGAGCTATGTTCAACAAGTTGTGTAAGAAACCGTCCGAAGAGCTGCTAGAAATTTGCCTGAAAAGAATCGGAGTTGAAGGAGCAACTTGGGTGGCTAAGAAGGGAATAGTGATGGCATCATTCTTAACCACGGAAGCGCATGGTTGGCTGAACTTTATGCGCATAAGTCTGATGCCGACAACTCACTGGGCCGAAGTCATTCGGACCAGGGCTTTGTTGGTATTCACAATTTTGGAAGGATGGATCATTGACGTTGGAAGAATCATCGCTGGAGAGATCAAGCGATGCATTAACAAGAAAGAAGGAAAGATATTCTTCCCGCACTTAATCACTTCCCTCTGCTTAAGACAAGGTGTGCAGCCTCTGTTGGATGACGAGCTTCTACCTGTGCGCTCAGCCTATCTCTCTTCCGAGAGCCGAGCAAGAGTAGTACATGTGGGAAAAAGGAGTTGGAATAGCTGGAGGCGTTGAAGAGTTGATCAGGAGGCAGAAAGTTCAAGAAGAGGCTTTCGCTGGATTTGCGCATAAGTTTGAAGTATTCATGCAATATGTCCAGTGTAGGGACGCATTGTTGAGCATGAATGTTGAGCTCAGGGGAGAGATGCAACTTCCAGAGTTCCCTCGCGAGTTAGTGAGTGAAAATGCTAACAAAAGCCAAGTTCATACTTTCGCCGGATCACAGCCGTTTGAAGCTCCAAGCCCAAATCAATCCAGCTCTATTGTCGAATTCTAGATGAAAGTTTCTGTCTTTGTTCTTTTTATTATCTTTGCTTTTTAAAATTATAACTTTTGTTGAATGACTGTCCTGTTAGTACGAATGTCGAAAACATTCCTCTGCTAGCTTTATTATTTTGTTGTAATAGATGTTGGTTCGTTATTTTCTTGCCTCTTCATGTTCATTTCTGGTTGTTATTGGTAATTATATTTTCCTAATCTCAGCATTGTGTTCTGCCTTAGAAATTTTCTGAGCAAACTAAAACTTTAGCCTAGTTCTAACCTTTTAGAAGAATGCGTTGTTGAAAACAATCCTAACCTTATAGAGAGCTCTAGAATGCTAAATTTGAAAGCTTAAAGCATGTTTGCGAGAAAGCTTGAAAACCTTAAGTTTAGGGAAACTAAGCCTCACCTTCATTAAGGACAATGAAGATTTCAAGTCTGGGGGTGAGGGTAACCCCGATCTAGATCAAAGATCAAAATTTTAAATTCAAAAGAAAGATCGAAGCATTCCGGTTAAGCTACAAGAAAAATGCGAAAAACATTCAAAAGTGAAAGCGAAAAGCTCACTCAAAAAGAGTAAAACTCCCCTACACATGGAAAGGTAGGTGAGCCCTACCTTTTAAGTATGGGGCAACATTGGATGCCACAAAAAATCATTTCATAAATGATAATTATTAAAATGTAAAATAATTTTTGTGGCACAAATGGTGCCACGTCATCAAATGGTAGGGCTCCCCTACCTTCCCATGTGTAAAGGCAAAGCCAAAAGCCAAAGCTAGCATAAAGGCAAAGCCGTGCAAAGCAAAGAAAGAAAAGCCTACGGGAACTAAGGCTAGTAGCCATAGTGCTGATAGCACTCTTAGGATCGCCAATATCTTAACAAAAGTTGAATCTGTCGCCTAAATGCGCTGCTTTGCTCAAGTATGCCATCTTAGGAACTAAGGGATTCGGGTGTTGATGGTCCAATAGAGAGCTTGAAGTACTAGAAGGGTGCGTGAGTGGGTAAGAAAGCTATAATCCAAAATTTTGGCTAAACTTGGGAGGATCAAGGGATCAAGTGAGGTGTTTTAATGCTGTAGGGATTAGCGTTTCTGAGTGCTTAAGTTCTTAGTCTGGCTGGGAAGAAAGTGCTAAGAGGGATAAAAATTCTTGTCAAAAGCAAGTGAGGGTAAAGGCGAGTTACAAAGCCATAACTTTAGTTTATGACGAGAATTCCTAAGCCAGAACCTGTATGCGAAGATCGTGAGAATGGACATTATTGATAAACTTGCATTTAAGTTCATTGGTTCTATTTTCTGATCTGTTTTTGCGTCTGTAGCATTGCTCGGGACGAGCAACGTTCAAGTCTGGGGGTTTGATAACTCTCAATTAGAGAGTATTTTAGCCCTGAAATAAGGTGTTTTTAAGTCATATTCTTGCATTATAACATTCATTTAGTAGCTAGAATCACCCCAGAACAGAGAAATACATACAAAATGCAATTCATGTTGTAAAAGAGGCAAGAAATAGAAATCTTAAGAAAATGTTAGTTTTGGAGTCAGATTGCTCAGTATTTAGCATAAAATTAGGCAATTCTTGAACACTTGACTTGTTGGGATTATTCCTATCTTTTCAGGATGTTGAATGCAAAGCTTCTGGAGAAAAATCTGAGCTCAATAGAAGAGAATTTAAAGGAAGGAATCGCCATGGGCAAAAAGAGTGCTTAGTCTCAAGCAATTATCTTCGCATTCACAGAAGGTGGGAAAATGTTGTGGTCCCCCCCTTGTGATTCTGGCAAAAATTACATGACCGTGGTCCCCCCTGCTAATGTCACGATTGGAGTAGCGGACAAGCCATCTTCAGATCTGATCCTAGTCGTTCATCTCCGCGTTTTTTAAGTCTATAAAAGCAGCCAATGGAATTTGAACTTCTGATTGCTTTTAGTTCTACTCGTTTATCTTCATCTTCTTCACGATTTCTCTGTTTTCCACCACTGTTACCATTTTGGAGCTTGCTTTGGATTTCCGCTCGGAGTTTTCCGATAGCCGCTGAAGTCTGCAGCTCTGTTTTCCTGCAATTCCACAACTCAGTCATTGGAACTCTTTTACTTCATATTTTCATAATTTCCTGTTTGATAGTGTAGATCGTTGTTTCTGGAGCGTGAACGTTAGCGATCGCTCGATCTTACAGTTTTAGCCATTTTCTATCATATTATGACGTTTTCTTTACTTTTTAGCACTTTTACTTGTGGTTGTTGTTGATTGGAGTTTATGCGAGTTTGGATCTCTGTTTAGTAGTTGAATTTGTTAATCGATTGAATTTCCAGATCTTCATCGCTCTTTACAATGCTTATGACAGTTTATACTTCTGTTTTTGTTATGGTTGATGCGATCATGAGCTAAGTGTATTATAGGTGAAGGTTAAGGGAATAAGTGTGTGAAGCATGTTCTCGGGGTGATCAGGGAGATGTTGAGCTTAGTTATCCTAAGCATTTTATCCTTTAACATGTTTCGACCGACCATCCATTCATGTTAGCTTACTTCGTCGTCCCGAGAGGGAGAGGAGTTAGAGATCTACTAGCGATAATCATTAGTTTCGGAATAGGATCTCCTATCCGTTAGGAAGGAGGCTAGAGATAGTCGCTTCGCTAGTGCGCAACGCGTGTTCGCGATCCTCGAGCTTTGATGCGAGAGTGCAAGTTAGAGGAAGATGAAAGCATCCCGAGAGGGAGTTTTAGAACTCACGTTTGTGCGGAATTTGCTTCTTACCATCAGCATTATCCCCATAGCATGTAGATCACGCTTAAATAATCTTAACCTGAACCTATACCTTTATTGAAATCATTTCCGTTGCATTTAACATTTACGATAACATTTCTGTTATAATTGCACACTGTTTTAACTTTGTATTATATTTCTACGATACATTGTGGTGTCAACAATTCGTGTCGCATCTGCCTGATTTCATATTTGAACCAAGTGACAACCCAATTATCTTTTACTTTATGTACTTAACTTTCCAATTAGCACTTGAATCAATTTCTACAGTCCTTGTGGGAGATGACTTTACTTATCATTTGATACAAAAAGACCATGTATACTTGCATGTTAAGAGTTGAATGCTAAAGATATCGCACGTACAAGATTATATTCGATTAGGTTTCTATTCTATTAAAAGACATTGTCAGCTCGTATCACTCACCCTTATTTGTTGTGGTTATTCCCTCCAGGTACCAGGGACAGAGGCATGATGGCTAGTGGAGGTGTCGGCGATCATGGGGGACTCCGTTGTTGAACTCTTTGTCTTTTTTTTATCATTTTTGGATTTTATCATGCATGTAGTGGGTACGGAGCCCTAGGTTTACATCTGAACTGTTTTATGGATTTTTATATCTTCTGAAACTGATGTTGGATTTATATTATGGATGTTTACTTGGATTTGAAATCAAATTCTCTGGCCAGACATTGTTTGAAATGCTTTTGGAACAAGTGCTTGGAAACAAGGACAGGTTCTCATTGTTTTTTTATCAACTGTTTATAGTTAACTAAGGTTATAGTTGAGGTTTTCATGTTTTAAGTCATGCATGGTAGTTAAAGACCTAGTTTATGTCCATTTTTTGGGCAGGTCTTTACATAGCTATTTTAAAGCCTAGAGACACTCCTACCTACATTTTAGACCTAACTGACTTAGGCATTTCAGTGTTCTTGTTTGTTTTGCAGGTATTCATCCAAACGAAATATAAGTTCATCGTTGACTTTGAAGACCAAATTTTGTAATCAACGACTATATTTTACCTTTTTCTTTTTACTTAAATATTTATAGTTTAATGATATTTTTAAAAATAAGCTTAAATTAAAAAAAAAAAAATCAAATAATTATCCACGAGCCTAAAGTCTTTAATTTGGTGTAATTTTATCGTTTAAAAGAGAAAGAAGACTTTTTTAGCTTAATTCACATTTAGCTCAATATTTTTATTCAACATTAAATGTATAAATATAATTGGATGTACCCTAAAATTTTGGAGTATTCTCTTTAAAATAATATATATATATATATATATAAAAAAAAAAAAAAAAAAATAGACTCACTCATATTTTTATGACCTCCAATATATTTTATTATTTTTTATATATAAAAATCTCACTCATGTTTTAATATTATTTTGATAGATATATAAAATGATGTAAAAATCTTTAAATAATTATTTCTTACAATATAAAAGTGTACTCCAGTTTTTTCTTATAAAATTTATTTGTCATCGGGTCCTTCCAAATATTGAAATTTACAAATTTTTGTATATAAAAATGAATCTTTCAAAATAAAAATCAAATGACTTGCAAAAGTGAAATATTCAAATCTCTTGCAGTCCTGATAAATTACCTACTACTTTTTTGAATTAGAATACCGAAATGAGAATTACTATTTAATTAAAAAACATTATTCTAATTAGTTTATGTTAAAACAACAAATTAGTTCTCTATCGGCCTGCTGCTCGAAAGCCCACAGCTGGTTTAGGCCATTCGAATTGGTGAGACCTGATGGGCCACAAACTATGGGTCTGGGCTTTAGTCTGGACCGGATTCAGATGACCAACCACGACTCCACTTTGTAATTAGGGACCACTAGAGAAATAGCTAAATATTGGAAAATAATAGAGATTATAACTACTAATTATTAGATTTTAAATTTATGTCATTTTTTTTTTTAATTTTGGAACTTTTTTAAATTAATAATAGGGTGATTGATTGACCATTGTACCACTCCCTATATTTTCTAATATTTTTTTCAATCTACTTTAAATAAGATATTTTGTAACTAGTTTTCAATATAGGAAAATTTAAAAATAAAATGAGTAATTCTAACAAACTTTAGTCAAGATATTTAGTTGACAATTTGAACTTTTGAAAATGTACGCTTAAATTATAGAATTGGTAAATTTTAAATAGATTATTTTGTAATTACTTTTGAATCTAGAAAAATCTAAAACATAATAAATAATTATTAAAAAAAAAAAACCTTCATCAAAATAATTAAAGTCGACAATTTAAAATTTTGAAAATATACAAAAGATGTATATCTTTTATTTTCGAGGATGTGTGGTGCATTAAACCCTAGCTGAATACAAATTTTTATTTTATTTTTCAGGATGACGACTACGTGATGATTGTGTTACGTTGATCAAGACCCTTCAAGATCAACATATGTTGTAAGAGCGGGAAAATGAGAGGTAGGAGGATTGAATTATTCTTGAATGAATGTGGAAAAATGATTGAATTGTTCCTGCAAAATTAGAATGATCAAAAGTTTTACCGGGATTAGGATTGAGGAATTGTTTGCTTGTGCCTTTGATCGAACGTGACTTAGGATCAGTATCAACAAATTGGGAAGATCGACCTTTGATCGAACTTGACTTTGGACCGGTGACAAGAAATTGAAAAGATTCACATTTTATTTTGTTTTTTCTTACGACACGTTTGATCGACATATTTATTTTTTATTTGTTATCTGCAAACGTTCAGCCAACTCTGTTGATTATTTAGTTATGCTAAAATATAGAAGAAAATAATATACAATAATTGGATTCAAATTTATGTTGATATTTAGGGAAACTATTATATTTTTCTTTAATTTATTTAATTGAAAACATGTAAGGGTTGTTTGGGAACACAATATTTATTTTTTCTCCTGATTTTTGAATTAGCCACATATTTAAAGTTTAAAATAAAGTAGTTGTTCACACGAGATTTCCGGAGAAATTTGGTTTCGTGGAGTTGAACTTGATGTTTGAGATGATTTTGCGAAATTTGGTTTCGTGGAGTTGAACTTGATGTTTGAGATGATTTTGCGATAGTGGTTCGATCTCTATGGCTTGATCC
>JBBMEF010069073.1:0-10810 GCA_037832685.1 Sicyos baderoa | reverse complement strand
TATTGTAATATATTTTCCTTATTTGTATAGTGGGGGTTTCTCTATTTAAGAAACCCTCCTCTAAATGAATAATACACCGAAATTATTCCTCTTAATTATTTTCACAGATTGGAAGTATGATGATAATATAATTTGTTCAAGTTTGTAGGCTACTAAAACTGGAGGGCCTAATGGATCCATTCGCCTCAGGTACTACATATTTTAGATGCCATTTCCTTATTTCTGAGAAATAAATCATTGAGATTCACATTCTTTTCACAAAATACTTGTGCATGTCTGATGCATCAATGATAATTATCAAGCAATTTCAAGTATGATATTCTATTATTAGTTTCAATTGTATAACATTATTGATTATATCCTAGCACTTTCTTGAATATTAGTATCTATTAACTTCTTTTCCATGTTTTCTGCCACGAAGTTCAGAGATTTCTAGACCTGAAAATGAGAATTTTTCTGCTGCTCTGAGTTTCGTAGAAGAAGCAAAGAAAGAGATAGATTCGTACTCAAAGGGTGGACCCATTTCCTACGCAGATCTTATCCAATTGGCAGGTGTTACACCTTAACAATTTTCATCTTTGAACTATATTGGACAATTGCATTCTGATTTTCTTTTCTATTCATCTTTTTTTAGCAAAATAGAATCATGCTGTTACCAGCTAAGTTGTCACTAAGCTTAAGATGATGGGTTGGGGTATCCCTCTCACTTGTGGGTTTTGAAATTTGAGAAATATCCTAGAATTTAATTTTAATTGGGGAGAAACAACTTAGCTGGGATTCGAACTCAGGACCTCCTGCTCTGATACCATATTAGAGAATATGGGGTTCCACCTCAAAACCAATTGGCAATAAGGAAAGTAACCCATATCTCTTATAAATGCTTGTAGGACTTTCCACTTTTCCAATGTGGGACAATTGTGAGATCCTAACATGCTCCTTCAAGATGGTGCCTCTTTGGGGTTCACCAATCTTTACCCTAACCCACCAGTTCAAACTTTTGGGTTGATTGGTGATTTAACATAACTCAACACTCAATCCCAATTACAAAAGTTGTCACTGTCAGTGTTAAAGACCCTTTTAAATTATAGAATCCTTATGTTTCTCGTGGGGATGAGTTGGAGAAGGATGTTTATGGTCTGAATTTGTCTTCGTGTATTCAATCAATGCTACTGCCTTTTTCTAAATATAAGAAATAACAACGAGGTCGAATTCATTTTCTCATTGCAGCTCAAAGTGCCATTAAATCCACTTTTCTAGCTTCTGCCATCAGAAAATGTGGTGGGAAAGAAGAGAAGGGAAATTTGTTATATTCTGCGTATGGTTCCAGCGGACAGGTTAGTCTCTTTGTCATTTGTATATTCATGCGGCGTTGACATCTGAATGTTTACAACTGGTTGAAGACTTGGGCTTGAAGGTGTGCTCCCCTCAAGGTCCCAGGTTCGAAACTCACCTATATCATTAATTAGTTGGGCATTTCTTAGCCTTTATCCAAATGGTAGAGAAAAGGACACTTTGTTCTGAGGATTGTAGTCTGTGCATAAGCAGATAAAGGCTTTAGAGTAGTGTTTGATGAATTTTATTGTCGAAAAGAAGCATGTACATTTGCCAACTTTTTATTATTTGGACCATAATAATGTGTTGAGTTATGTTAAATCACCAATCAACCCAAAAGTTTAAGCTTATGGGTTGGGATAAATTCAATTATATCAATCAACATTATGTTTCCTTGCGCCTATAGTGGGGCTTGTTCGAGAGACAATTTGGAAGATTGGATACTGACGCGCCTGATCCTGAGGGAAGGGTTCCCATATGGGGAAAAGCTAGTGTTCAAGAAATGAAAGAAAAGTTCTCTGCTCTTGGATTTGGTCCCCGACAGGCATGTTCCTTAATTTAAAGTTCAATCTGAAATAGTTTGCTGTTTTTTTTAGAAGTAGTAATCCATCCCTATATTTCCTGCAGATTATGTGTAGCAAAAAACTTAATTGGTATAGAATGAAATATAATACTATGTTATACGAAATCAGGTTATCACTATTTTTGTGTTAACTCAATATCTGCAGTTGTATGCCTGCCTTATCATAGAGCCTAAGTTTTGATTGCTTGAATTGAACAGTCAGTATAAAGACAAGAAAATAAGTAAATAAATAGCAGTAGTTGTTCATGGATAGGAAATGATTTTCATCTTTGCATTAGTTGGAAATTTACCCAAAATACTGAGTTCAATAATTTTTAGAATTTGTCATTCTTGTAAGACAGTATAAGACAAAGACTGCTATAACTATGAGTGTTAGATTTCTTCTTGCAGTAGCGAGAGAGAGGAGAGAAAGTTGGACATAGATTTTTCAAATATGTTTTAGTTCACCACTTGATCCTATTCCTGCCTAGGGAAATAAACAATTCAGTACAAAAAAAAATCAGCTAAAGAAACTCCATTCTATATTTATGCCACAATGATTGATCCTTATTATTATTAGGTCCCCATTTGTTTGCTTATTTTATTAGTGATTGAATGCTAAAACTTTGCTTGGACTTTGGCCAGCTAGCTGTTCTGTCTGCATTTCTGGGTCCTGATCAAGCAGCAACTGAGGAATTTCTAGCCTCAGATCCTGATGTTTTTCCATGGGTTCAAAAGTATCAGCGTAGCCGGGAAACAGTATCTCAAACTGATTATGAGGTCAGTTCTTCGATGAAAAATCACGGACACTTTTGAACACGGACATGGATAGGACACAACGATACGTTAATTTCTAAAATAAAACTTTTTTTAGCATTACATATAAATTTAAATAATACTAAACTTAATTTCCTAAGAAGCATAAAATGGCAGTAAAATCACATTATCTATTACTCTATACAAAGTTTCCTGTACAAACAAGAGATTATAAAAAAGAAATGAAAAACAGTTTTGCATACAAAAAGGAAATGAAAAGCATGTTTTGTTCGTAAATTGGCGTGTCGGATACGTATCCATGAATAGAATTGCTTCGAGTCTAATGACATCTTTCACATATTTGAAACCAATAATGTATGTATGTGTATTCTCAGTCAGTTTATTTTCCTTCAGGTTGATCTAATAACTACTTTGACAAAAATAAGTTGCTTGGGACAGCAGATAAATTACGAGGCTTACTCATATCCAGTTAAGAAAGTTGATTTCAGCAAACTCAAGTTATAGTATGTTGATTTGTAGGCATTGGAGCCATGGTTTATACAATTTGAATTGTATGGTTTGTTGTAATCCATATTAATTTTTCTTCCCAACCAATTTATGAATTTATGTCCATATCACTTCGAGCGTCTAAATAATAATTGTTATTTTTTATTTTTAGAATTCTACCACATTTGGGACGAAGGATTCGAACATTTGACCTCTTGTTCGTTGAGTATGCATAGATGTCGTTGAGTTATAGCTCTTGTTGACATTATTTTTTTACTTTTTAAATAAGATGTAAGATTTATTATTTATAGAGCATGACCTAAACTTTCATGTCTACCTATCTAATTTAATTTGAGCAGGATTCTATTTTATTTTAAATCTAATAAAATAGAAAAAGATTAAAAAAATATGGCGTAAACATGAGAGATTTATCAGATGAGTAGTAGCTAGCATGAATATCTTTGAATTCCCATAAATAGGAAGTTTGATCTGCAAAAATGGAAATCTTTGGAATAAGAAAGCAGTTGGGAATTTTGTCTTGGAGCAATTAGGGGTACAGAACCATCCTCTTGTTCATAATTCTCAAGCAGACATACTATCATTCTTTGCACAGCACAAGCTGTTGCATTCAACGTTGCCTTTCCCTTCTTTGCACTAGTCGATGGCGGTTCTTGTGGACGATATCGGATTCCTAATCTCCGACTTTGATAAGCTGTATAGTCTGATCCACTTGATATCTGTTAAGTCATCCATCAACTCAAAAACTTAAGCGGATGAATTTTGATAAATTTAATTATATCAAATAACACTTATAAATTGATAATATAGCACGTTCGGCTTGTGGATTGAAGGAAAGGGATGGTTGATGACATCGAACTTCAATATTAGAACTCAACGGAGAAGTGAGAAGAGTTGCAATTCTTTTGTACAAAAATTCCTCTAAAACAACAAACAAACATAAGAATTAAGAACAATAGACTAAAAAAGTATCTCGATGAAATTCAAAATACAGATTAATTAAAGAGGAAGATGGAACATATGATTTAACCATTTAAGTAAACATTTGGGAGTAGGAGTAATGATATTTTAATTATAAGTGCATGGTTAATGTAATTTATGCTATATACTTTTGGTGATAGATGAACTAAAGAAAATCAAAAGTCAAGTCAAAACATGAAAGCAAAGCTCATGATTTTCAACATATTTTAAAACTTTATTTTTCCCATCTTGACTTCATATAGAATTGAATACAATTCACTAATCTGTCGACGTCATACACTATTCTCCATTCATGGACCCATGGAGGAATTTTTTTGGTCGTCAAAGTGCTTAAATAATGAAGATCATTAGTCCCCAACAGCTGATACAATTGGTCAAACACCACTTGCAACCTCGACACAACTAGAGTTGCCCCAAGCAACAATGTCGTTTCTAGCTATTCAGAATTGTCCGTCAACACACCAAGGTGGCCTTAGTTTGCATGAACAAACCCCGAACACACCAATGTTCATTTCGACAGATAAGTAGAAATGAGATACTTGTAAATTAAGAATATAAGTTTGTATATTGATTTTTGAATATGTGCGATATGGGTACAATCTCTATTTTTTCATCTGGTTCTTTCTCTTTTATATACAAATATTTCGAGGGCTATAAAGCTTGTTCTCGAGGTGGTATTTGTCTCAAGGGCTTGCAGTTTGTTCTTGAGGTTGAACTTGTCTCAAGGGCTTTGAAGCTTGTTCTCAATGTTGATTTTGAAGATGTTGAATCAGTCTTTGACTTATTGATCTTCTATGATGATCGGTCTGTTGACTTGTTAATCAGTCGGTTTATGGAGAGAGTCTTTAGGTTGGTGGAATTCTCTTTAGAGCTTCAGATTTCAGGACCCCTTTCAAATGAAGGGGGAGTTCTTCTATTTATAGAGCTTTTATGGACCACGGGCTTGGGTCTGGTCCTTGGGCTTGACCTTTTTGGACTCGGACTCTTTGGTTTGGTTCACTAAATGAACTTGGGTCTGGTTTAATTTTGACCAAAATTCAATATAAACCAACTTTTGGTCTAAATTAATTTTTAAAAATATTGTCCCGAAATTATTTAATTTCGTCATTAAATTTGGGATAATGACGTGACAATCTACAGTTGGTTGAAATGTCTCAGTCAACAACAACGAAATAAATCATGCTAGAATAATATCTAGACTCTCATGTAACGATTTTCATAATCAACACCAGAATCGATCATGTTTTTAACATATGTGCATACGATGTCAAAAACCGCATCATGAGAACCCAATGGATGCGTTTTGGGGAGACGGTGTCTCAACTACTATGCTCCATAGACACAACCACCAAACATAACAACATGAGAAACATTTACATCTGAAGATAACCCCAAGGATCTGAATAGTGCGTGAACCGGGTCGCAAACTAATCTAGAAAATGGTTTAAGATAAGTGGGAGTAGGCGAAAGAGAGTTGGTAAGAACCCAAAATTTATGAATGTTCTAAATAATGTTGTTGAAATGCAAGATAGCCACCTCATGCATATGAGAAACTTACAGGTTCAAAAGATTGAAATGCACGAAAAAGCTGCTCTCTGTAACAAATTGAATCTTTGAATTATCTAGGTGAGGAAGACCAATCTTCACCGGTACATTTAGTGACGCGTGATCTAGATAAGATTATGAATTTCTTGAAGATAAATGAATGCATGACCAGCAACCACTGTGCGTAATGGACTTGTTTAGGTGCATTAATATGGTTGTGTTGTATAGTTTGACTCCCTTTTATTTTTAGTTTCCAAACTTTTATATTTTGGATGGGCAGTTGACAAACCTAATATTATTACATTTTATAAGTTTCCACTAATAATAATCTCGATGGAAAAGTACATTTTGGACGCTACTAATTCAAATCTTTTAGAATATAATTTTAACTAATTCAAATCTTTTACAACACATCAGTAAATAAATGTAATTTTAACTAATAAAAAATTAAAATTTTAATATATATATATAAAATAATAATAATAATAACCATTTGATTTTTTGTTTTTGGTTTTTAAAATTTAAGCATATTCTCACTCAAATTTTCTACAATGTGTTCCACCTTTCTCAGGATATATCAATCTTTCTTTAAGAAAGTAGGTGAATAATAACCAAATTTTAAAAAACAAAAACAAACTTTTGGAAGCTTACTTTTTTTTGCTTTCAAATTTTGGTTTGGTTTCTATAAATATGGGTGAGAGGTAGGCATCCAAGTAAGAGAAAACATATGATAAGATATGTGTTATAAGCTTAAATTTGAAAAACCAAAAATAAAAAATCATTGGTTATCAAACACGACCTTAACTTTTTCCTTCCCCTTCCAACACAACAAACACAAATTTCCCTTTTTTTTTTTTTTTTTTGAACAACCAAACTTTAACCATTAAGCATAATATAGAACATACAACCTAACCTCTCATATGAGGTAAAACAACTATCGGGAAAGTCCCCCAAACATTGGTAATGACCCCGAACCACAGATTAGAGGGTGGCCAACCAAAGAGCGAAGAACCGAAAGTTAAAGTAACCCGAATCAGCAATCAATCCAGTCGACACCAAGACCTTAACTAACAAGGAATATAACCATTCTAATGAAGGTCATAAAAACATTGTCATAACCTTACCGATTGACTTACGATGAATTTTAAAGGATAATCCTTAGAGCATAAGGGCTATTGAGGTTTGTGACCCCACGAAAGTTAAAAATGGAAGAGTCGAAACCGTAAATGACCCCAAAACTCTAAATATTTAAAAGTTGAAACTAAAAATCCCAAGCAGCCACAACAACCAGCACCTTAGCCAGAAACTATATAGGGACTTATCACTCTTCCCTTCCATTCCCTTTCCTTCTTTTCTTTTCTCTTCCCTTTGTTTTTTTAGAAATCAATATTAGCGCTCAATTCTTGTTTAAATTTGTGCTCCAAATTAAAATTCTGTGCAAAACTTAATAAACGGATAGTAGGAATATTTTTATATATTTTTTTGTTTATTTAAATTGGTAAGTGAATCAATGGAAGCTGAATTTATGATAAAAACTAAACCATTCATGATGCATAAATAAGCATTCTTCTAGAAATGCTCTCAATTCAACTCGGAGCTTCTACAAGCGACTAATAAATTCGAGATTCAATTTCTCCTATCCTATTTATTGTCAAAAAAAGAACATCATTATTCTAAAACCTTTTATTTATTTTTGATGGTGAACAACCATCCTGACCACCCATCAAATCTCACATTGAACCTTTCATTAAATTTATCTTTAAATTATTATTAATATCGATTCTCAAGTGAGTAGTTAAATGACTCAAACCCTTATTAATAATAATTCCAAATCAGAAATAAATAATTAGTTCGACAAATGTTATCATTAATCTTCAAATTAATAGTTGATTATCTTAAATACCATTAGTTATATATTCTAAATTCAAACACACTCTTACATGATATTAAAGAATCATTTTAAAATTATTAGATTTAAAAAAAAAATTTAAAATTTCTAGACCAAAAACATATAATTTTTTAAAGAGAAAAAAATAAATTTGAGTTTAGATTCAAGAAAATATTTAAAGATCGACGAAAATATAACCAATAATTTGAGAAGTGAAGCTTGTTGAATTAAAAGCAAATAAATATTTGAAATTTTAAAAAATATATATTTAAAAAGTTTAATAAATAAAATAAGAACAAAATGGAAAGCAAAAGATTCTTTAGTGACAATGACAACGTCCCTCGTTTCTTACGGTTGCTTTGACCAGCAACAATACTCTCTGACCCCCTTTCCCACTTTTTTTACCAATTTGCCCCCGTGGTTTTTGATACTTTAAATTTTAAATACTTTTAAAATTATAAATTTAAAAAAAAAAAAAAAAAAAACACTCTCAGACAATTATGTTTGTGCTAATATTTTCCTCAACTTTAAAAAGTTTAGAAACATACTTTTTGTTTTCTTAGAAAAGAGAAATAAATATAAATTTTGAGAATTAAATTTGTGACGTTGGTAACCTGTTTACAATCAAATAATGACACTCACATACTTTCTAAATATATTTTAACTTAAAATAAAAAATCAGAATTAAAATTGAACCGTTAAAAAATTATTTTAGTTAAGATATTTTATTTAAAAATGATTATTCTCTTTCTTTTTATAAAAAATATTGATGATAAACATATTATTATTGGAAATGTTTTAATCAAATATCAAATAAAATGTAAAAATTCAAAATTTATAACCTATTAAAGATGAAAATAATGTTAGAATAGTGGTCTCCTCTCCTAATTTATACTAAAATAACTTTAATGGTAACATTTACATTTTAAAAGAAAAGTAATGATAATTTTTTTTTTCTTTTTTTTTTGTAGAATTAGGGGTATTTTTGAAACTTTTTAAAAGTTCAAAAACATCTTTTTAACAAAACTTTAACCCACTAGAAATTTGACCCGAGTAGCACGTCATAATTTTTTAAATAGTAAATGATATATATGTGTCTAATAAAATATTCCAATTGAGTACAATAAATAGTATATATATATATATATTTCAAAAATCAAATTACATTTGCTTCAAAAAATAAATAAATAAATTACATGTTTCAAATTGATTAAAAAAAGCAACCCACAATCGGGTTGTTTATTTTAAATATCAATTAAATCAATAATTATTTAATTTGAGAAATTAATTCATGTTAGTGACATCATACTACAAAGTGTGGCTTGAGGGGGAAATCATTTTTAGATGATTTTACCCTTCGGTCACACTCTAAATTACAAACATATCATATATTTTAAGTGTTTAATTATTTAAAAAAAAAAAACAAAAAAAAAAAACCCTACACCTATGGCCATGTTTCTTTTGGACGGTCTTTTTTTTTAAGAATCAAAATTAAATTCAAAATTGAAAGATAAAAATAATATTTTGAAATTAAAAATTAAGATATGAATATGATCTTTTGAAATTGACTAAGTCGAAACTATATTCAAAATATTTTGGATAAAGTTTTTTGTTTCCATTCATTTAAAAGGCAATGTATATTTATTTACTGGTCATCCTTTTCTTCACTCACAACTCAACATTTGCTGTCCAACAAATCTTCAATCGGCTATATCTATATCTAGAGTAAGTAATATGTTTTTCTTTTTTCCAATCATCTAGGTTATCATTTAAATTTCTTATTTAAATTCCTACAATTTTGTTTCAATTGATCGTTACCCTAACTTTATCCTCCTGAATTTTATCTTTTTTTTTTTATTTTTGTTCCGGCGGGGTTTTATCTCTTTGATTTGGGTATTGTTTCATATTCAAAAAGTTCTTAGTCTTTTCTTAATGTTCATATTCAAAAAGTTCTTAGTTCTCTTTTTATTTAACATCTATTTTTTCATATTTCATATTTTAACTTTTAAATTTAATGTATTTATCATTTTATCAAGTAATTGTATAAAATTATTTCAATAAAGTTGAATATATTAAGTACCTAGCATTTTATTTTCATTATTTTCTTTTATTTTATAATGATGCTTATTAAATTTTTAGTTCAAATTTGTTGTGTTATTTTGAATTTTATTTTTGTATGCCAATTTTATTTAAATATAACTTAATTTGATTTATCTCCATTCTTGAAGTTTCAAATGTTGTAACTATTTTCACATGTGAAAATAATGGTACATGAAATATTTTCTTAGAAGAAAAAATCGATGGTCAATTGTATTTTACATATAAATATTATTAGCCAAAAAATATTTATCTTTGTCTCTAATCTTTTTTTAAAAGAAAAAAAATATATTTTAAATATAAATATAACTTTGTTACAAAATCTATAATATCTTTTCTTCTCCTAAAATAAATTCAATTTATTTTTATTTATACAAAATATTTATTTTATTATATTTTTTTAACCGACATTTTACCGAGGGACGGCATTTTTTAAAAATGCATAAAGATTATGCATTTAAAAAATAAAATTAGATATAAAAGTTTAAAAAATATATATAATAAAATAAATATTTTGAATGAATAATCTATTTCGAGTCAATTGAATTTATCCAATGAAAAAAAAAAAAGAAGATTAGATTTGGTTACAAAATTAATATTTATAGTTAATTTTTTTTTTTCTTTTAAAAAAAATATGAAAGTTATAATTTTTGTCAAATAGATTTTATCAATAGATTCTTAAAATACATCTGACCTTCATTTATAGATTTTTTTTTAAAGAAAATATTTCGATCTACCATTCAATACACACGCGAGAATCTACAAAGAGAGTTTTTTTTTGTAACAATCCATAAATAGATTTGTTTTTAGTATACAACAATTGATGGCGGGGGAGACTCGAACCCAAGACTTCTAAGTCTTTAGATGAGTATTGATGTCGGTTGAACTATTACTCTGTTGGCATAAAAGATCATAAAGAGAGTTAATTGCAACAATTGTGGAACTTCAAGGTGAAGATTGATCAAACTAATAGTTATTTTTTAAGAACAATATTAATAATTCATATATTTTTAAGAGAACGATAAATTTTATCTTTATAATTTACTTATTATATAAAATATGTTAAAATATATTAGACGGGCACATATGAGTTTTCTAGTGATTTTTAAAAGTCGTTATATATA